>CAKAOH010035826.1:0-50154 GCA_916701665.1 Sebastiscus tertius
CGCACATATATGACCACGCCAGTTTACCACACAGTCTGATGTTGTGTCTTGAGATCAATGTATTACTTCCTGTATATTTTTTGTTTACTTGATATTTACTGCAGCGGTGCCTGTGGCCTATCGATAAGTATGTCAAACTTATATCTAAAGTACATTTCAGGCAACAATAAATAACACAATAATGTAAACACTGTCGAACCACAGAGCACAATATAGAAATATAATATCTATAATGTGAAAAGGCATTAATAATAATCTTTATTTCTCATTTATCAGGATCAGATAAAAGAAGTTCTTGTGGGTTAAGTTATTATTATAACAGCCTTTTTCACAGCAGACACTTATAGACACTATGTATTATTGTATAATGCACTATATTTACCCATTGTAATTTTATTTGAGTGTCTGAAACCTACAGATTATAGTGCCCTCAAAAATTCCCACAGTGGAACAAAAAAGGTATAGGCTGCTTTCTGCTAACAATCCTGCAATGCAATGGGTTGTATTTTATAGATACACATGCTACACCACCTGTCATTGATGATGCAAAAATAACGATGATTCATAAAAAAAAATCCCAAATCTCAATTTACTTCTCACTATAGAGTAAAGTACTGAGTGTGTATTCAGTAGGGAGTAGCAGTGTTAACATTAAAGAGGACCTATTTGTGCTTTTTCCCTTTCCTTTAGTGTGCTATTTATTTTTTTGTGCATGTAATAGGTCTGCAAAGTTACAAAGCCCAAAGTCCACGCCAAAGGGAGTTACTCTCCCCCACAGAAACACTCCTGAACTGCCTGAAATGCCTTGCTTTAAGTCCTGCCTTTTCTTCCGTAACATCGTGATGTCACAGAGTACATTTGCATAATACCTGCCTAGTGGCTAGTTTGGCACGCCCTCAAACAAAGCTAGTTAGAGTGGAGCTGTAGCGGAGTCTGAAGAGTTTGGGTTGGTTGACCAATCACAACAGAGTGGGCCAGCTGGCCAATCAGAGCAGACTGGGCTTCAAACAGAGGGTTAAAAGAGGTGCTGCAGCACAGCCAGTATGAGAAAAATAAAGCATTTTTGAACATTAAAGCATGTAAACATATTCTAGTACAAACCCAAAATACAAGTATGCACCTGAAAAAAAAGCATAATAGGTCCTCTTTAACGATGGCTTCATTCTATTCAAGTGTCCCAGTAAGCTCTGACAGTGAACCAGAACCCTGAAACTGAAGCAGCTAAATGGGATTCAGCCTTTATTCATGTTATTATAAACACCTTTGCATATGTCAAAATGTCTTCCATGAGAAAGGGCCTATGTCGACGTGTAACTGGAGGTGGTAATAAAGACTGGTGCTCCTGGGTGATTATTACAGTAATGTTGGTTTTCAGACAGCGATCCTGTGATAAATAAGTACACATTCTCTGCGTCCTTTCTCTCTCTGTAGGCGTGGATGTGTGTGCAGCGTCGCCCTGCGAGCAGCAGTGTACTGATAACTTTGGACGAGTCGTCTGCACATGTTACCCCGGCTACCGCTTCGACCGAGAGAGACACCGCAACCACAAATCTCCTTACTGTCTGGGTCAGCAGTACACTCACACCTTCTCATATCTCCCTACTTTTGACTGTCATGTCTACTACTGTCATGGGTTTTATTTTCTCACCCACTTCATCACACAGTGAGCCACTTGCATATTAAAAGAGGTTCCTCAAACAAATAACTCCCTATATGCTTCTTTTTAACATGTTGGAGGGGATTTTTCAGGATTTTTAACTGGAAAACAGCGCCCTCTTCCTGTTTTGTGAGATTTCTTTCAGATTTTCTTTGTGATCATGTACATTTTTTCTCTCTTTCTCCCCCTTCATACATACATACATACAGACATTGATGAGTGTGAACTCCCAGACAGCAGCAGCATGTGTGACCATGAGTGTGTGAACACGGTGGGCAGCTTCCTATGTCGCTGTCACACTGGCTACATACTCGCACCGGACCAACGCTCCTGCATCCCTGTACACAACTGTGAGTTTATAATGTTTCAATTTAGCTTTACAGCATCTGGATGGAAATTCAGGAGCAAACTCAGAATGTGTGCTTGAAAAAAAAAATAATTTTGTCTTGCAGTGAGTTCATCGGGGAAGTCAGACACCCTGATGAGTGCTGGTACCTGCTCGTTCACCTGTCAGGATTTTATGAGCATGAAAAACAGTCTGCTGCAGCTCAAACTAAGGCTGGGCAACACACAGTCACCCAACCAGGTAACAGAGACCACTCCACACTGAACCACACATACTACAACCAGTGTGTCAACATGTTCGGCATATAGGAGACTGAAAAATAGATGTTTAGATTTGGTTTAAGGTTTACATTATGCAATAATAATGGGGAACTGCACATGCTGCCTTGCTTTTCCTCTATTACTACTACTAGTAGGCCTACATAGTCTTACCTGTGTGTGTGTATGTGTGTGTGTGTGTGTGTGTGTGTGTGTGTGTGTGTGTGTTTGTAGGTACCTGGCCTCGCAAACAACAGTGATAAGCCATCTCTGGGGAGGGCAGGAAAAAGTCCTGACAGTCCTTGTCTTCCTGGTCTTCCCGGCCTTCCAGGAGCTCCTGGGGTCCCAGGTAATGTTGATATACAGTAACTGTAAGGTTAGAAAAGTTAAATTCACTGCAGGCTCCCGATATGTGCACAGGGAGAGTTTGTGATTAATGCAGTCATGAATTATAGTTGTTAGATCAACAAAAAGGAAGAGGGTAAAGAGACAGAGAAAGAGGAAGCTTTATAAAAATAATGTGCTGGGAAAAAAATCAAATAAATAAAAATTCTCTACACAAGAAAAACACGTAGTTAGGGTAAGGGAAAAACATCATGCTTCGGCTTAAAATAAGTAAAACCCGTAGAAACAACTAAGGAAAGCACGTCATAAATGTCAATAAAAAACGTGACAAACATCACTAGCGTAATTTACAAAACAAAACACAGGTCAACAACGGTCTTGAACACGAGTCTCCTGGTTAAATTCCAGTGTTTCTTGGGCCCATCTACCCTCCATAACGCTAAATACCTAGTCCATTATCGTGGTATTTATATGCCTTTTCGTGCAAACAGGCTGATATAACATTAAAGCATTAAAAGTGAAAGTAAATGCAAAGCAAGTTGGTTTTGAATGACCTTTCTGAGGAGCTTAATAGAAATAAATGCTCTGCAGTTCATCACTGATGCTAATGACTATCCCATTTTAAATAGATCTCTTTATCGCTGTGTCCTTCTGTCCTCACCAGGGCACCCAGGAGAACCGGGAAAGAGAGGGGACCCCGGGGACAGGGGCCCGCCTGGCCCTCGGGGTCCACGGGGAAACATGGGACCCGTGGGTCCAGAGCCTGACTTGAAGCAGATGAAAAGAGGCCGCAGGGGACCAGTGGTAAGGAAACAACAACTACTCCTTAACGTAGGGTTTTTTCAGTTTATTTCCCACGGGAGCCTCTACTTCAGGACATCACATCTCAAAACCTGGAGGTCACATCCTCAGTGACTCTAATGATCCAATGTGTCAGCAAGTCTGACGAATATGGGTTTGGTGCCACTGGTTTTACGTGAACAATCGTGTATAAGTATATCCACTGTGACTTATTAGCTTGACAAACCTTCTCATATGTGTCTTATCATTCATACAGGGACCCCCTGGGGCAACAGGAAGAGATGGACTAAAGGTCATTATTACATCTTTATTTTCCTCTTATGTGATTTGAATGATTCCCCTCTTCTCATTTCTTTGATTCCTTCCCTCGCCTCCTCTCCTCTCGTCTTAGTCCCTCCAACATGACATGCAAGCAGAGGAAGCAAGGAAGAGACCCGAGGAGAGAGGAGTCGAGGCAACAGGCATTTAACGATGCTTCTGAGCCGTAATTTCAAAGCGACGTCAATTAAATATGACGTGGGGCTCAGCTGCATCACCTGTCCATTGTCACGCCGCTTTTATATGTCACGGGTGCCGAAAAGACTTCCGCGAAGGATACACCTGTGCATCCTTGCTCATAGCTCCTCTGGCAACCCTCCTCTCCTCTCGAGATGCATTTTAAGAATTGAGAAATCCTTCAAAATGGCACGTTGAGAGGAGATGAGGAGGCACTCAATAGAGGAATGAGAAGAGCCCTTGTCTTTACATGTGTCTGTGTATGCATGTGTGGAGCTACACTGTTGTCAGCTAGTGTCTACATACTACTGTCACTGACTGAATGGAGTCCACTAAAGGTGTGACATTGGCTGCTCTGAGGTTATAAAATATAACTACATGCAGTTCTGAGCCGCTCGCTCTGCTGTGTTTCTGGTTTCTTTGTTTCTTCCTTACAAAAATACGTTGACATAATGATTATATGTACACTAAAAACACTGTTAGTCCAATAATAACACGGTTTTAACCTGCTTGACATCCAATTGAATAGTTTTCAGAACATTTATAGAACAAAATGTGCTACTGTGCAGATTGTACAGCTTTTGAAAGCTGTGTCTGTTGACAATGGGTTAATTTGTGCTGTTTCTCATCTACAGGGTGACAGAGGAGCTCCAGGACCCATAGGTCCACCTGTAAGTTAATTTAGACTGAAAACACGTTGTAAATTCACATTTTTAAAGCTTTGAGGAGGGGTTAATTGTATTTATACATTGAAACTTGACATTGGACTGTGGATTTTTAATCTACAAATTGCATCATTCTATTAATAGTCACCATAACAATAATTTCTTGAAGCCAAAAAGAGCTCTGTATATGCACAATGTATCTCTAATTGTTTTAATTATTGCATTTTGCACTCATAGTGGCCAGGTTTTCTCTCCTGAATCAAGAGCTTTCATCTCATTTTATTTTCATGTTTGGAGCAGACATAGTAATTAGTGTAATCAGTGAGGGACTGTAGCTTTTAACTTGTCGTAGCAGGAAACACACAAGACAAATTTAATTAACGATGGCTCAGTTAGTGTCCCAGTAAGCCATGAGGACCCTGGAATTAACTCACCTAAATGCAATATAGTTGTTTTTAATATTACCAGTTTCCCTGTTATGATATGCCAACATGTCTGCTGTGAAAAAGTGTTATTGGGCCTCACACCTCCCAAAAGGAAACCCAGTTTACTGATTGTCAAACTCAGTGAAGAATTACATCTTAATCCATCCCTCCCTTCGTCCTCTGTCCCCAGGGACCGCCCGGCTCCTTCGACTTCCTTCTGCTAATGATGGCGGACATCCGCAATGACATAATTGAGCTGCAGGAGAAGGTGTTTGGGGAGCGGCGGGGCATATCCCTGGACAGTCCTCCTCATTCCAGCGGAGAAATGGATTTTGTCGAGTGGGGCTCCGGACAAGGAGATCTCCTGCTCAGTACCTGACCTTTGACATCCCACCCGCAGTAACGGTCACTCAAAACCAGCAAAACAGACACCGAACTTGACTCTTTGTTTCTTTATTGATAAAGGATGCTGGTGGTCAAAGTGCCAACATATAAATAATCCCTAACCACGCAGATGGGATGAACTGGGCAAGTGGAGCCTTGCTTGCATCTTTGACACTGCCACAGACAGTAAGACAGAGAGATGGAAGGAAAATTCAAGAAAATTGGACTCTCTTAACCACTGGAAGCACTGTCTGGCTGCTTTTCACATGCTGTGGTGTGAGTGTGCAGGGCATAGAGTGAGAGAGATGCAGTGTCTGCCTTTATGTCTGAGCCTCTGAGCTGAACCACTTCAAACGATGAACTTTATCGTCTACATCTCTTCCTGTTCCCGAGTCTGCCCATGGAAGCTCTGCTGCCACTGACAGTTTGCCTGCAGGGCGTTGGACCCGCATACTATAGGCCTCCCCTGTACCTGCCTGCAGTATCCAAACCCTCAAGTCTGAGCTCTGCAGCTATTCTCTACTCTGAGGCATCTTCAGAAACTAACTCATGAGATTCATGAGGATTACAATCCCAATCCTGTACTGTTGGACAAAAACAGTAATGTCTGATGTATTTTTCTGAGATTGTACAATTAAACAACTCAAGTTCAAACATGATAAACAAAAAAACATTTACCACAAATGTTCATCTAGATATAATCTAAGAGAGAAGTTAAATATGTAAGACATCCAATCTTTCGACAGTACATGTACGAGGTTATAGTCAACTTTAAATTGAAAGGATAAAATGGATGTACGCATTGGGAAAGGTCCAGGGAGACAAAGAATCACTTTCTAAATGACTTTTGTAACTCATATTATCAGGCAAGTTGACTGTGAACATATTTTTAATCAGATTAATGGCCTGAAGGAAACGTTTCAGGGGAATGAGGGTCGCACATATTCTCATACTTTCACTTAGGAGTTAACCAGAAACAAGAGACATAAAGAAGGAAGGCTGCTTGAAAGGTTTCTTTTTTACTGTGAAGCAGTTGCCAACAAGGACTTGCTGCTCAATAAAGGTTTGTGTAAATCTAGATTTGAATTTTCTTTTAGTTAACGGATCATCAAATTTCAAAGATGTAATAAACAAAGCATGGTAAAGGAAAATCCGCACATACATTTATATGGGAGCACAGTTGAGACCATGCTCACTGATGGTTTCTTGTGATACAGCACAGCTCACGTGTAATCATGCACAATGTATACTCGATTAGATCAACAGCACCGTCAGTCTGGGCGGCATTATCAGCTGTAACCGCCGTATGAGAGCAGTGCAGAGCAGCGACCGTGAGCTAGCCAGTGGGGCACGCTCACATGCAGGAACATGCAATAAAAGGCATGCGCTGCCGGCCCGGGTATGTCAACAAAGCAAGGAGAAGTTCGGATTACAACAAACACAGAAGGAGAGTGACTTCATTCTCTGCTCAGGTAGACATGACTCCTCTAATTCTTTACATAGCAAATAGATGTTAGCTGCTATATTAATGCTCTGGATATCAAATTGAGCATCTTTAAAGCAGCCAGAGAATTTTAAAGCAGAAAACAGATATACTCAAGGTAATCGAATCCCAAAATGAGCAGGGAAGATTTTTGTGTGGATAGTGGACATGTAATACTCCTCTCCTCCCTCTTACAACCCAGATTGCACCAGTAGCACTGCTGCTGCTTAGAAAAACTTTGGACAAATAAACGGTTAAAGCTAATTTTTTTTAACCACCCTGTATTCCTCCTGCTACCTGAAGTGAAGCCTCTCCACCAGCAGAGGGTGCTAAATCACATATAATCCCCCTAAAAGTTGGGCCTCGCCACTGTATCACTCTGAATACCAACCAGGTGAGGCAACCAAACTCACAGTTTTCACTGCATTACATATATAATTACCATCCAAAAATGTTCACAGTTACCCAAACACGCAAGTTATGTCAAATAAGTAAATCATGTTGGACTTTATGTGCGCAGCACATGCCCCCCCGCTCATTATTCTCAGCACTGTTGAACTCTAGCGTGGCTGAGTGTCATTATGAAAGATGTAAGTATCAGAGGTTAGAGGTCAAATGCCTGGGTATAAACAGCTGGAGGGATGATTATAGACCACAGGCTGTCAGAGGGGGACCTGTCTGGGCTCGTAGCCACCACCAAAGAGAAGGCTCTGCTTGATTGATCTGCTGCGCTCGAGTTCACCCCGTCTGGCCTTTCGTTGTGTTTGATGTTTTGATCCTGAGGTCTGAATAAATTCTGCTCCTGTGTGTGTGAGAAAGAGTGTGTGTGTCTTTGTACTGATAAATTTATGCCTGGATAGATACTGTGTGAGTATTTTGTCTGTTCGTGTTTATCCTTATACCTACATCAATGTGTGTGTGTGTGACTTGACAGGCTTCTCACCTAACAGCTCCGCCCCCTGCCGTGCGGTCACCGCTCACAGTAGAGTCGTTGCCGGGGCAACCTGGATCAGGAAAAACAACATGAAACAATTTAAGAACCGTGTCAGTGAGAGAAAGGCAAGAGAGTGAGAGAGATTATCTCATTTCCTTCACCACTTGTCATGCAAACTGGAGGCTTTCCTCTCCGCCTGTAGGGGACAGCAGAGACGAGATCAACAGAGTGCACCAAGCAAAAAGTTCACATAGCATCTGCGACAATAGATCCGTCACCACCATCGTAATTAGATCAACAATAGGAGAGAAAAAAACGTCCTATTTT
The DNA here is from genome assembly GCA_916701665.1 of Sebastiscus tertius. Lineage (NCBI taxonomy): Eukaryota > Metazoa > Chordata > Actinopteri > Perciformes > Sebastidae > Sebastiscus > Sebastiscus tertius. The sequence continues at coordinate 8,120 of CAKAOH010035826.1, forward strand.
TAGTAAGGCAAACATTTAATTATCTTATAGTGTCAGCTTATAAAAATGAGTGATGTGTATTTTCTATCACAGGTTTTTAAAAATATATATACAATCTGTATATAAAACTCATCAAATCTGTCACTATCCATGACATAACAGCTTTCCCAAGTGTTTTCATCCAGGCCGTTGGGGATGCCAAACTCCGCTGATGTTGTACTGTGCGGAGAGTCGTGTAACTATTTGTTGGCATCTTTATATGAGAATAAAGATACAAGAGATAAAATTTGGCCAGATGTTTCCTAGTATGAGAGGAATTTCTTGACTGGCACACTATAGCCATTCATAAATACACCTCACGCACGACAGGGCTGTCACTTAAAACAGTCTGGGCCTCCGTGTGTGAGTGTGTGTGGGTGAAGGATTTTATGAGAGTGGCCTGTGTTAGTGGGGTTGTGTGTTAGGGAAGCACATTTATACTGTATGTGATTTAGGAAATGCAAATGTGTGTTTTCGAGTGTATGTTCAGGTCAATTAATGCAGTTATTATGTTGTCTTCTGTTGATGTGTAAATCTGTCCTTTCGGCTGCCTTCAGGGAGAAGTCAGGGGTCGGGGGTCAGACTCTGAAGTGGTTCATTATTCAGTGTTTAACTTAAGGATGAATCAACAGGTCAGAACGGGTCACAGAGAGTCTCCAACTCACTACGCCACAATTGGTATCAAAGGACCGCACCAGCGTTTTTGCACATTTAAACAATGTATACTTTACATTTTGGGATTGATTTCATACATTCCAAGCAATCATTGACTTCTGCTGTTTGATCAGAGTTCGCGAGTGATTGACAGCTGCTCAAAGACGGCAGGCTCCGGCTCGGCTCACATTGTTTGTTTTCCTCTGGTCTGTTGAATCTTTCAGATGCCATTAGGAGCACCGGAGGACACAGAGGCACATGATCTTTTTCAGATTACCTGTCTCATGCACTACTGTCAGGATATAGTGACCGTTTTAGAAAAATAACCAATTCTACCCACTGCAGCTTGAAGCATTCAAGGTCAATGCCTAACCTTAAAGCCACAGACACACCAACCCAACATCAGAGAACTAGCAGCGATGAAGGTTGCCTGTTGAGTCACCACACGTCACCTTTTTCAAAAAAAGTCGCACTCGAACACATCGCAAAGACTACAGCCGACAGCCAGTTAGCATGTACGTTCTGCGCCTGCTTGAGAGAAAATAACTCTTGCGGTAGTCTGTATTTGTCATTCAAAAAAGGGAAGCCGTGGCGTTAAAATGGCGTTTGCTGACAATTTTTGCACCACTCTCACTGACCACTTAGCTTCATTCCAGATGACCATGTCGGTGTGAAAACATCCGTGTAATGGAATGATCAGCTGATGATGAAAAATGAGAAGAGCCTTCTGTGTTTTTCCTCTTGACTTTACTCGTTGTCTTGCGTTCCTCACTTCCGTTTCTCTTCTCGTGCACCGATTTGTTTAAGCTGAACAGCCAATCAGAGTGACTAGAGCCGACGATGCGGGACACACCGCAAAAACTAGGCTGATGGATGTTCACCGAAAGCCCCAAACTGTCCAACCCTCAGCTTGGTGTGTCGGGGTCTTAACTATTCATGGTCAGTGCCTAACCTTAACCATTCAAGGTGACCTTGAATGGTTAAGGTAAGGCACTGATCCCAAATGGTTCTCTTAGTCTCGCGAGAGTTTTGCAAGTTTTTGCACGAGGGTTAACTTGTAAACGCGACCGCAGGAGGCATGTGAAGAGTGTTCATTACCTGCATGTCACAACTACAAGTGACCCCTGACATGCAGCTACCTATAGAGGTCACCTACAGGATTGATTTTTGCTTTACATCTGGATCACGCAGTGTGAAAATTGTGACCTACAAAAATGAAACATTGCTCAATCACAACACAGGTTGGAACAGCTTCAGTCAGTCTGTGAATCAAACCCACAGGCACAAGTAATTGGGACAGATGGAGGTGACACAGAAATCTTTCAGTTTATATAGCCAGATTCAGTGTGTCAGCAGAAAGGGCGAGGAACTTGCCCGGCCCAGCAGCTGAACCGCTGAAATTCCTGATCAATATTTAGATGTTTCCAGGGATCCGTAACCATTGCAGGGGTTAGGTAGAGCGCAGGTGTCTATCATCGCTAGGGTATGCAGTTGCGTGCATCGAAAAGAAGCAGCACACGGATATTGACTTGTCTTACTATCTAACGTGCAGCCACGCACGCACACATGGTCTCCTGCACGAAACACAGACATGCCAGAAACACCTGACAGGTGCAGGCGTGGTCTAGCTGCAAGACACGCTATCTTGACACGCTAACTCATTCTTAAATCTGAGTTACATGCCTGAGGCTCTGAGTGCTTAAGCACCCTAGTTTACTCTCTGAAGCCTGTTCCTCTTCCAGTCCTTGTCTCTGGGCACACCCTCTTCCGATTGTAGGCCGACTTCTGTCATTCTGTTCATAATGGAGCTGCTAAGAGGCCTGAGAATCAGAGCTTGTCTGATGAGTAATGGACTTATTAGCTATGTCAAAAGCATGCCACCAATCCCATGATCACTATGTATTATCTGTTGTCCTGCAGGTGACGGTTTAAGAAGCCACTGCATGATGCTCTTAGCAGAAACACTGATCCCTGACATTACAACAGTGGCTAATTTGATAGTGTTTCAGAGGAAGCTGTAATTGGTTCTCATGTGTTTGAGAATTTGTTTCTGTGCAGATCCCTGAGGCACACATGCAAGGTCCTTGAAGGCAACAAATCAATGCTTAAAACACAAAATGGTTTAACGTAAAAAAAAAAATGTGATGTCTGCAAGAACACTCGATTTCCACATATTCTCAGTTGTAAAAGCCTATATGGCACACGCATGATCTGATTGTCCACAGCAACAGGGCCTCTTGGCAGACTTCACACTGATACAATATCCCATCTGTCAAGAATGCATATCAAAGAGCTGCCAAACGCTTTTACTTTGCTTCACAGGGAAGTTGCACTTGATTGGCATTGTTATGGCAGAATTGAATAGAAAAATCTGAGAGGGCGGATTAATGGCAACGCGTTGTGTAAACTCCCCTGGCCCGAGGCACTTGGTCTCTATACACCTTGGCTTCCTCCGTCGTTTACAAGCTGTTCGCATGCACGCAGCAGAGCCAAGAGTGTGAAAAACCGGATGAGCAAGTTCACAGCTCTCTTGTCTTTTAGGGGGAAAAAAAAGAGCGTTGCCTCTGGTTGCAGAGTTGCCTCGCGTGAGGACAACAGCTTCATCTTTATAGTCCTACCGACCTCCTGACCTGGCCTTTGGCAGTAACACTTTAACAACTTGCTTTTTTTTTTTTTTTTACATGCTTAGAGGCATACAAATTCTCAATGATAGGCTGCATAAACATATACGCTGTATACTTTTGACTATTTGGAGCATCGTACCATGAGAAACGCATCTCTGCATAGAGCTCAGCCACAGGAAATAAAACCTCCAACCCCGGCAGTGTTAGTAAATGTAGCCATAACTGGACTAAGAGGAAATCTAGTGAAAAACTTATATAAACTCCTGGGACACAATGTTGAAATTCTAGAAAAGGTGTTTATGTTTGTGAAGTAATGCAGATGCATCCAAAAAGTAGGAAATGTTGTTAAAGATGCCAATCATCTACCAAAAAAAACATGGACCATAGACTGAATATAAGAAGTGGACGTATTCACCGTGGCGTCACCCATTAGTTTGTGGACTGCCGTTCTGAAGCCTCGAGTTTAGCATTTTGGCGGTTGCCATCTTGTTTTTTTGCAACCAGTGACACGAGAGGGTGGAGCTAAGTACAACCAATGCTGAATAAGATATTTTTAGGCGACCAAGATGTTACAATTAACTTTCATGAACTGAAAACACACTGTGAAAGGATTAAACTTCTAAGATGAAAACACAGACAACCCCAGACGGGACAGACTTGAAACTAGTAATTGAGACCATAAACTCATGTTTACAATGTTTACTGAGGTAATAAATCAAGTGAGAAGTAGGCTCATTTTCTCATAAACTTCTATACAATCAGACTTTTTTTTTGCAACCAGAGGTGTCGTCCCCTGCTGGCTATTAGAAAGAATGCAAGTTTAAGACACTTGCACATTAGCTTAACTTTTCAGACCCGGAGGTTGCCCACTGCCATGAATCCATACCAGTGTTCTTATAGCTGCACTAATCAGTACTTTTATATTAACAATGGCAATAAATGGTTGTGCAATGTGAAAAATGCTCATAGTTAGAAACACACAAATAATTACCTCCTGACTCTGAAGATCTCCTCAACTCTACAAAGATTTCTAGTGTCTTTCAGCTCTTTGTCTTGGTTTTATGGCCGACTGCGTTACCGTTTGGTTCCCTCTCACCGCTGTCATCAGCGTTGTTGCCAGATGCAGCGGGCAGCTGTTATAAGCTGAAAGGCTCTGATGAATCCACTGTACACTAGGCTACCTGCTCAGCACCAAACAGCAGGCAAACACAGTTAGCGACTAGCTGGTGTACATACAGTAGCGGAGCATTTAGCGGCTAAAGAATTCCCTCAGGAGTTGGTGGAGACCAAAACAGAGCTAAAAGCAGAGTGAATATTGGACTAATGTCCAGAGACAACATTAATGCTGATGTTGCTCTGTATCTGCTGGATGTGTAAATAGGCAACTGTTAGCATGTTTTTTGTATTGTGTTAACAGCTTATTGGGCTGCCCCCAATTGGCCAAAAAGTACATTTAAGCAGGGGTAGAATTGGAGCAAATATGATTTAAAAAAAGTTATTTTAATAAAACGGTCACTATATCCTGACAGTAGAGCATGAGACAGCTAATCTGAAAAAAATCATGTGCCTCTGTGTCCTCCGGTGTCCTCCGGTGCTCCTAATGGCATCTGCAAGATTTCACAGACCGGAGGAAAACAACCAATCAGAGCAGCTGTCAATCACTTGCAAACTCGGATCAAACGTTCAAACTAGGCAGCGCTGGCTGATCAAATATGAATCAATATTCTGTTACTGTAATACCTATTTCTTGCATAAAATGTCTTCAGAAACATCTTGTAGTGTACTCTTTAGCTGTAAAAATGAGAAAGTTTGTGACCCAGCAGCCATACAATATCAGTTGAGGAAATACCAAACACCGCCAAACTTTCTCATTTTACAGCTAAACAGTACACTACAAGATGTTTCTGAAAACATTTGAGGAGAGAAATAGGCATTACATTAACAGAATATTGATTAATATTTGATCAGCAATGACTAGTTTGACCGTTTGATTAGAGTTTGCGAGTGATTGGCAGCTGCCTCCGTTGCATGAATAGCCAATAGGAATGCTCTCTCTCTGAAATGACGTGTGATTGGCCAAAGTCTCCTGTCACAGGCTAGATTTTTTAAAGCCTGAAAACAGAGCCATGAGGAGGTGCAGAAGTCAGGTTTAAAAAGGAAATTGGAAACTTTCAGACATTCAAGCTAAAGCAAAGATGACCAAGTGTCATGTTTTTGAAGTTATTTCACTTGTAGCGTTAGTTTTATCAACAGTCCAGATACTTTACCTGAAACATTACAAACTTTCGGTAGTGAGAATAAATGGTGGCGTCTTGAATGGAGAGCTCGGTACATAAGCAGAAGGCCACTGAATTGATGCTTCAAGGTGTCCTTAAGCAAGTCCTGTACCTGTTCCATATCAGCACTCACACAACTTTTGCTCTCCGTAATATGCAAATATCAGTAACTGATTAATTGGTCATAACATGAACATAATGAATATAACATTCTGGTGCTTTCACTTCAATTCATCATCACATCTATTTATTTGCACATTTCACAGCGTCACAACTTGTTTATGTGCACATGATGAATACTGTTAAATGTTTTGAAATTTAATCTGTTCTCACAGCAGCAACTCTTTGCACAATGTTACCCTGTCAATCAGTTCCCTGTCAACCACATAATAGGAGCATTTTACACAGACTTGTTTTATGATTTAAGAAAATAATAATATTGCTTTAATGACGTGTGTTCCTACAGTCTTCACATTCTTCAAAGCAAATGCAAGTTCTAACGTATCCTGTCAACAGTGTTTGGTTTTGCAATGGCAGTTAATCTCCTATGTTTGCTTCCCACTTATGTGATATTCTGGGGCCAAACCACAGCTGGGTAACTGAGATGGCATGCCGACCGACCACTAAATCAACCAATGGCACTCATGTGGGCAAAGGAGCTCTTAAAGACACCTAAAGCGTTCAGGTTTAACCCTTGTTTGCTTTTATCTCAGTACAAATCACTTTGATTGTCAAGGCTGTTAGATGCGCAGCCACTTACCCTGCTGACACTGGTGCAGAGAGATGGACAGACACACACATATACAGACACAGACACACACACACACACGCACAGCACAGCATCACAAAGTGTTGTTTTTGGCCCCGGCAGACTCAGTTTTCTGGCATGGTAGTGGTATCTATGATAGTGGAATTTCCAAGTGGCCTGCTTTGGAAAACGGGCTGATAATTCAATTAGAGCTTGGCAACCGATGTGCAGACACCAGTAGCATTATGAAATGACTCCCACCATAACAAAGGTCTTGCTTAGACAGCAGCTGCCTGGGACTGGCTGGAGAGTGGCACGGAGACTGGAGTCTATAATGCCCTTTTTCCTGAACCGTTATTTATCCAGCAGCAGGCGTTCACAGATTTACACTGCTGGCCTGGACACCAGGAGCTGGTATTTTTCTGTCATTTTCTCTCTCTATGATTGTATTTCCCCTTTTACATGCACTGAATACTGCTGAACCTTCCTCATAGACTACAGCAGTGTTGTAATAGATTATTGAAAGTGTTTTTTTTTTTTTACATTCCAGGCAATGATTTTCATGTGAAAACCAACTTGCAGAGACTTGATAACTGCTTGATCTAGGCATTCCTTTAGTGAATTAATCTTGCTTAAATTTTCATCAAACCTACCTCACTGACACAATCATTAAAACACAGTACAAGAAAGATGTGTGGTGTCAGTTTCTGTTAAAACAAGACACAAACCAAGGTAACAACTTGTCTTTCAGTGAATTTAATAAAAAAGCATACATTAATAAGAAAAGCATCTGCAGATGGACTCACAAACACAGCCACCTGTTGTGGACTGTGGCAAGTGAGCCCCGAATACAAAGAGTAGTCAGTATTTATACATTTAAAGCATAACACGAAGATAAGTGCAAAGAAGAAAAGAAGAGAAGGATAGAAAGTGTATCATTACGTCAGCACACAGCAGACAACAGAGCATCACAAGACATAACAAGTATTTCAGCAATCTGTTGTTTATAGTCACAGAGAACTAAAATGTCAGGTCACTGTCTTATGGTGACAAAGTCTGCTAGATGTGAGGCCCTGAGATTATCTAAAGGTACAGTGTTAACTGCAGATATGAAAATTGCCATTACAGATGTAAAAAGGGGGTGGAGGAATGTGAATTTGACAGATCCTTGCAGCAAAAGAATGGTAATTAAACGATTCCCTTAATGCCAATAATAATAATAATAAATGCAATAAAGTAGTAGAGTCAAAACAAGAACAACATCCAGTTTTATCTGAATAAATACAATTTTTCTGTCACAACAAATATAGAGAGTATTACTGACACCCCAAATCTGAGAGCAACCACCAACCTATCAAGATCCCAAATGGTATCCAGTCACATGTCAGGCACTGTTAAATTGTTATTAATACTTTATATTTATCTTTATATCTGTAAGCAATAGAGAGTTTTGTATTCCTATCATTTCACAATCTGATGACTAGGAAGAAAACCAAATATGTCAGAGTTAACTCAGCTTTCCCCATGACCGGCTAATAAAAATACAAAATGGATGTTTGGATTTGGTTCAGCAGCAGTCTAAACATGTGTGCAGGTGCAGGATGAGCATTTGCACCTGTAGATTTTTTTGTTATTTTAGTTTTTTCTTTGTACAGCAATAAAAATCAGTGCACAGTGGACACATACAGAGTCAACACCAGCCTAAAACGTTTAACACCATTAGATCTCTGCTGGAACACCTTAAAAGACAAGGAAATTACAGCCTTTTTGTAACAACACTACTCACTTTGATTTTTTGTCAATTTACGCACACGACATAAACCCTGAACTCAATCAACAAACTCAGTCACGCAAGATGAAAGCCTCAGTGTTTGCATGTGTAGATGCAAAACACCGCCAGCCTGTGATCAGCTGTTGAAGGTGTGGAGGTAAACATTATTTCATCTATGTGAATGCGTAATGTGCTTGTGCTTGCTTGCATGGGTGCTACTGTGCGTGCACATCACCAGGTGTATAGACTGGAGGTGGGGAGTATATGGCAGGAAACTTTACACTTATAAAAATGTTTGACAGACAGTTAAAAAGGAGTTTTGATTTACAGTCCATCATAGAAATCAGGGAACATCAACAGCGTTTTGTGTCTCTTTGATGGATTCACCCTGAGGGGCACAGGGGCATTTCCACAGCACTTAAATCTATAAAATGTTTGACTTATGAAACTAAATTGAGAAAATGAAAGGAAATCCGTGCTGCCAGTCTATTAGATGTTAATGGTTTTGAGGTTGTTTCAAGACTGATGTTTCAGCTGTGGACTTTTCTTTCTTTCTGTCTTTCTTTTCACACAGGGAGAGCATTCCCATCCTGTTGATAATAGTTAACTTAAGGTAACTATAGAGCAGTGCCTGCTGGGTCATGACTGTTTGTTAATAAAAACAAGAGCATGTAATTAACCCTGGCACTGCTCTCAATGGTATTTATGTTTTGTACTCAGCCCTCGGTTACTGTAATTTAGGTTACATTTGCCATTGCGGGCATATTTCTCTGTTGCATAACTGTGAATCATACACACTGTGACTCATACAGCTTATTGAAGGGCAATAGTTATACTGATTACAGTTTGTTTGGGTAGAAGCAGCCAATTGCTGATATTTTGTTCCAAAATGTGTAAAATTTGAATTTGAAAATGTTCATCTCATTTAATTCATTTTCACCTTTGAGACATTCTTGAGGAATTAACCTTAAAAATAAAAAAAGAAGGTATTATACAGATATCATGGTGGTGGTGGTGGGGGTGTGGGTTCCTCAGTTGTTCTGGGATCAATGTTTGTGGGAAGTCGCATTGAAGGTCAACCAAATCATATTATGGTGATTCAGGGAGACCTATTCTCCTCTATAGTCCTACTAAGACATCTCAATGACCATGTTTCCCTAGCCTAACGTATTCTCATACAACGGTTCGTATCATATCTTATGAAAGACATATTCCCCCTTTTTCGTTCGTTTTCCTACAAATGTCCAGCAACACGTGTCAATTTCTGCTCGTTATATGCATACAGTCTTTTCAAAATCCGTCTTCACAGGAAACAACTTCCTCGGGTTTATGCAAGAAAGCTACTTAGTTAGGTTAAGGAAAAGATCGACTTGGTTAGTTTTAGGCAACAAAGTTACTTAGGTTCGGGAAAAGATTGTGGTTTGGCTCAAAATGTCTCCGTAAGTAGCATTACTTAAGCACGTAACTTACGTGACAAATAAATCAACATTAATATCTGGTTTCACACGGGACACAAACACCGGTCTCCTGGGCAAAAGTCTGGTATTTTTTTACCCACCCATCCAGCCCAACCTTCTCCCTATGTGGCGTTTGCTGCTATTTATATTTCCTGCTTTGCATTAAGTTAATTACACACAAATTTAAGTAGGTACAGCTACGAATAGTGCATGAGACCAGCCTGCCTAACTATGCAATCTAGCATGCAAAGAGTTATTGTTAAAATGTTGTACCCAAACCCACCTGGTGCATAATAGCAGTAATGGAGTTTGTCAAGGTTGGACTGAACTCAACAGAGAAGTGCAGTATTGAATCATGAAACAATGGCCTTGCATTGATGAAGAGGGTGGTGGTCTCCATTGTCAAACAAGCGTCTACAGCCATGCTAGCAGGAGGCTAAATGCTAACGTCAGCATGCTAACATGCCCACAATGGCAATACGAACATGCTGATGTTTAGGTATGTCAGTTTCTCAGTTTAGCATGTTAGCATGCTAATCTCTACTAATTAGCCAACTCCGTCTCATAGGAAGGCGTATTAATAGCAAAATATTCCACGGGTCATGGCAAAGCATTTTAGCCTTTTTGCATGTCATTTGTACGCCACGTTACAAAACTACGTTAACATTCGCAGTTAGGTTGAGGCAACAAAACCATTCTCCTGGTTAAAAGTCATGTGTTTGTCGGACCCATCCACCTCCCCACCTGCACTATTTCAATTAAGCAGTAAGCAATATTTCTCACATTTTATACTACGTCACTACCTCTGAGTGTGGCATATTTCCATGAATGTATTCACATTGGACTCAGTACAGATCACACATGGCGTGCAAATGCTACGCCAAAAGCAAGACAGAAGTTTGCATCACACTAAATACCTTGCACAATATTGTGGCATTCATACGCCTTTCCGTGCGAAGTGAATTAGCACTAAACACGAAGTACAGCCGAGGCTGGTTCTTTTGCAGGTTCTTGGTCATAAACCAAAGTATTGGGCCCCACCCATCTACACACCTGTTCCCACAGCCCTCATCAACCCTGTAGTTACCTGACCTTCCCTCCTCATCTGCATCTTATTACATCATCAACCTCATCTACCGGCCCAAGTTCATTAATTCGCGGTCACACCATCATAGCTGCTATGCAGTTCTTGAAGTAGAAAATAATAAGTGCTAGTACTCTCTTATTCACATGTTGCCATGTGTATTCACCGGTATCAGCAATGTCTTGCTCCTATTTATTTTTATATTATTATTATACTTGGGTTATGCATCTCCTATAGTAGGCCTACAATATTCCAATAATATTCAATTTTACATCATTTTGCACCATTATTATTACTGTAGATAACTCCAAAAACGCTTAAAGACAAAATTGACTATAGTTGAATATTTAAATATTTTATCATTTACACATATCACAGCTTTCGTCTGAACATTTAATTCTTCTGGAAATGTTTGCCCTAAAAGAGCAGATTCAGAAAACTTTTAAATAATGTTTCATTAATTATATTTATTCACAACTAACAAAAAAATTATGACGAACAGTTGACTAATTAATTTACATAAGGGACGTGAGAGACGTATTATATCGATAAATTACAGCAGCGCCGGCTCGTCCAGATGCTCTCAACATTGTTTACACATTGTTCATATGGCTTATGAGGGGGCGGCGCAAATATGCCAGCACTGCGCTGCTATGATCGCCATTGTGAATCTTCCAGAGAACCGGAAGAACCACAGCTTGAAAGAAGTTCCGGTAAACAGGAAAAAGTCACGGTATGCCAAGGACTAAAATGAAGAAGTGCCGGTACTGCATACCGGTGAGTACCGGCCCACTTCGAGCACTGATGCTATGTTTCTTTCTTGCCATGTGTCTTTTGTTTTGAGTTTCTGTCACTCTGCCCCTTGACCTGAACCTGTACCTGTCTGCCTGCCTGTACCTGCTAGTACGCATATACCTTTAATAAATCATGTACTGGATTATACTGTACAGGCGTCGCTGCAGCAAGGCATTCATTGAGCAAGACATTCATTCTCTGCTTTCTTTTTTCATTAAAAGTAACTCATTGGAGTCCTTTTGCGCAAGACCAGTCTACAGTTTTGGCTTTACTCACTGAGGTCTGACAAGGCAACACTTTGATACGGCTGTGCGAAATATTCACTTTTCTCCTTCACATCACTCTTTGGGCTGTCACGGATGTTTGTCTCTGATTTTCAAACTTGTTTGTGAGTTTCGAAACGCATATCTGCTCAGTCAACTTTCAATCAGTGTTTTTCAGATTTGAATCTTGTAGTGAAAATAGATCTGGCAAGACATAGCCTGGCTTTGCACGTTATATTTTTACCATCTGATAATCACACCAAATAAACATGACTTGTTCTACCAAGCGTGTTGTGGTTACTAATATAAAATGCAGTGCAAGATCTGGGTTCCCATTCCCATCACCTCTGGCTTCATTGAACACAACTGGTGGTGTTTTATGGGTGGTAAGCATATGAGAGATTGTGTTGCCACGGTCATTCCCCACTGAGTGGCAAGCATGCAAACATTCAGCGTCTGCCAAGTGAGTTCACATTGAAAATAAAAAAGCAAGGAAGCACTGCTATAATAGTAAACACTGTTGTGCAATTGACTGCAGAGAAAGATGCAGTCTGTCAAAGCCTAAAGAGAAGGTCACTCTAATTCAGCGAGACAATTCTGGTGCTGAGTATTTTTGGACTTCTTCTCAATGGCTCAGTCTTGATTGCCGATCAGCTGTTCTCTGTGTGTTTAGTATTCACACTTTTTAGGGCACTTCCCTGAACATAAACAGAATATGCTATTGGCCACATTCTAACGTCTGTTTCGCTGGACAGTTGTCTTTTTTTCTGTAGCTTTACTTTTCAACATATGACTCACCCGTTATGCGTTTTCCTACGAATGTCCAGCAACATGTGACGCATGTGTCAGTCTTTTCAAAATACTTAGTTAGGTTTAGGAGAGGATCGCGGTTTGGGTTAAAATAACACCAGAAGGAGCCTAACTTAAGTTTGGAAGTTGCGTGATAAAAACTACTTAGTTAGCTATGGGAAAAGATCTAGGTTTGGTTTAAAATAACTTCGTAAATGCCGTAACTTAAGTACGTAAGTTACGTAACAAATAAATCTATGTTGACTTTCGGTTTCACACAGGACATGAACAGCAGCCTTTTGAGCCACCCATCCACCCCGACCTCTTCACTTTGTGGCATTTGCTGCTCTTTACACTTCCAGGTTCACAATACGGAGATTACATAAGAATGTCTATGTACACAAATCAATACATCAAATTTCCTGACTATTTCACGAACTGCTGTGCCACTGGGCTGTGACACGGAATGATTACAGTTATTAACCTCTCTTTGGTATTTTCGTTTTATTTGAGCAAAAGACTCAAGCAACGATCAGGCTGTTCTCATACACCATTTGTAGCTATACCTACGTAAAGTAATGCACTGTAATATATATCCCATGAAATCAATTTGTAAGTAATCCACGTATTGTGAACCACAAAGTATAAAGAGCGGTGAACACCATGTTGGGATGAGGTCTGGGTGGACAGGTGGGTCAAAAAACACTTGATTTTCACCCAGGAGACCGATGTTTGTGTCCCGTGTGAAGCCACAAGTCAACGTTGATTTATTTGTCATGTAACTTCCGTGCTTAAAGGGACTGTTTGTAAGATTCAGAAATGCTTGTTAACAGCAACACCACATGCGGTTTGGTGCTTCTGTGTAGTTTGTGTTTGTGTCTGAGTCTGAACAGCGTAGCCACACGCGAGCGCGCATATGCGAGCGCGCATGGGACACCAACCCGGGTGATTTATACGTGTAAGAAGTTACAAACAGTCCCTTTAAGTTACGTCACTTCCATTGTTATTTTAACCCAAACCACGATCTTTTCCTAGCTTAACTAAGTAGTTTTGTTGCCTAAACCTAACCAAGTTGTTTCCTGTGAAGATGTAAGTTTATATTGAAGACAATGCATGTAACAAGCGGAAATTGACACATGTTGCTGTTGTTGGAAAACACATGAAAAAATGACAATGATGAAAACAACTTTTCGTAAGATATCATATGAATGGTTGTATGAGGATACGTTGCTATGATACACTATTGGTAAACAGCTCCCATGAATGTACTGTAGAGTTGTCCTCTGCCCTACAACTTGCAGGCTGCTACTGCCAAAGAAAACAGCTTGTCCTCACCATGAAACGTCTTGCATGACAGACAGGAAAGAACTCTTTGTCAAGCAGTTGCTGTCATTCACAAAAAGTTTTCATTCATCTGCACATGGGAGTGTCTCCAAGATTGTTTATGTGCTCGCTGTGGAGCCCGTAGCATGAGGACTGTAATTTGGAGAAAAACAAGGATCTCTGCAAAGCTGGCATTACTCAAGAATCCTTCTGCTCAGGTGTACTTTAATATTGAGTAATTTATTTAATTGTGATACCTGTAAAATGACACACAGAGATAATAAGCAGTGTTGTCTGCCTCTGCCATCTGTATTAGCCAACTCATTAGCCTCTATGAGGACCAAAATACTGTATTCAACAGATTTGTTGCAGCCACTTCCACCTCTCTCCACAACAAATATCCCCCCAACATGAAATCACTATTTGCAAGTCTGCAAAGGACCAATTTTGCTGATTGCTCGAAAGCATACATATGAGTCACGCTGTGGGAACTGGAATGCAAAGTGGCAACCCTGCACATTTACTAACTTGCCTTTGTGCATGTACAAGAAATTGAGGCGTTTACTTAGCAAGGACATTGTTGGTACCACACCCATGCATGAACATCTTTATTCCTTTGCTTTACTGACCTCTTTCTGCACTCTGCATGCCGTCTTTATGCACTGTGCATGTAAAATATAAACATTTTTTTAGATATTTTGTGTTGCAATCACATTTTTTTTATTTGAAGTTCATTTACAGATGTCTAAGCCTAGTTTAAATATCTCCTAAGCCCTTTGTACATTCTTTATGTTATTGTAATTTGTCACCAAGATAAAAACGTAAAGGGATATTCCAGTTTATTACAACTTGGGTCTTATCTTCCAAGTTTTGGCCATCATTTGGCCATCATTATAACACTGTGCTCACCAAAGTAATTGCTGGGATCTGGGAACACGGCAGAACCACAATAATCCCTTGAAGGAATAGCTCAACATTTTAGGAAATACACTTATTTTCAAGAGATAGATGAGAAGAATCATTGTCATGGCTTTATCCTAAACATGAAGTTACCACCAGCAGCTGGTTATCTTAGCTTGACATTAGCATATCAACAAAAAATCCACAACCAGCACATCTAAAGCTCACTAGTTAACTAGGTATATCGTCTTTTAAATCTGTACAAAAGAACAAAGTTTAGGCGTTTGCCCATTTTTAGTCTTTATGCTAAGCTAAGCTAACTGAATGCTGCCATTAGCTTTAGTTTTACTGTACAGACATGAGAGCGGTAGGCCTATCAAGCTTCCCAATTAAAGAATGATTTATGTTGGCCACATTCACGAAGGTCGCAAGTGTCTGCACGCCCAAAGTGATGTCACTACATCACAACGGCCTTTGGCGGGGGTTCCGTGTGGCAGGTTTTCGCCCGTCCGTGCACATCCAGATTTAACTATGCGGATACAGATGGGCGGAGAAAATGGAAAACTTTGAGGAGCTTTGAAAATGTCTGTTTGCCGCGAACAGAAACCCGCACGGAGTGTAAAAGATCATCTCGTCACGATTCCACGTCAGCTCAAGTCCATGCGACCGTCCCAGTGGAAAGCATAACCGAAGATTAACTCTTGGAAAGAAAGCAAATAAGCGTATTTCCCAAAATGTTAAACTATTCCTATATTGGCATAAAATCTGGCTGGAAAATAAAGAGTTGTGACTTGATATTTTTAATGAAACTCTGAATGGCAGCACTATGAATCTTGCAACTTCCTAACTCACACATTGTTGCATAACGCCTAGCGTACAGTATAGCAGGATGTGGTGTCTTATTGAGCTCTTACATAATGGGTCAAGTTGTGTCATTGTGTCATGACTAGAGGGACTATACAGACAAACTCAGAGGGTGAATCATTTATCAAATAGAACGGTATTTACTTGCGGTGAGTCTTTTTCTCTGATCACACGCAAAGACGATGATCACAGGTCATGGTGTAATAATCAAGGTTTTGCCAAATTGCGCCACATTTGCCTTCAGCAGCTCCAGCAGCTCGTGCCGAAACAGGAAATGCGGTCTTGGCTTCAACTGAAGTGAATGGGAGACGGAGTGAACTGGCGCTAATGTCTTATCTATACTTATCTTACTATCTACAGCAGCTATAGTATCCACCTTTTCTGCTGACGTCAGCACCGGGTCAGCTGCAACAAAAGGGCTAGTGTTTATCTGACACATGAAAAGACTAAAGACTAAAACCTCTTTACTAATGAAATGACTGACAACATTGGAAAGCTGATTGATCTGACAGTCTACTAATGATCTTTGGAGTTTACTGTGCCATGTTAAGGCAGTTTGTAACATACTACAAGTATCCAAAATGATCTCGGAGAATCACATGAACATCAAAGACACTCAGTCCGACAATAAAAAGCTACGGTACAATCACCCGAGGCCAAGCGGTGACGTATGAGGCAGGTTTTTTTGTGGATGTGTTACAGTTATGATTGCTCATAAATTACATTTGGAAGCTGAGAACTGGCTTGAGATCAAATCAGAAAAAATGTCTCACCTGACAGGCAAGGTAATAGGATGTTGGCAGAGCTATTTGTGACTTAATTTGACGTGGCACTGGAGGGCAGACTGTGTGAACACTGTGTCCTGTCCCCACCACATGGGACATGACATCAGCAGCATTCCCTTGTGAGATATTCTTGTCTTCCACAATCCAAACTGTCTAATCAAATGTGATCAATCATCACCTCTCGGCTTTTATTAAGCATGCTTGTGTGTGAATGCAGACGGCCTGCAGAGTGCTGACTGAGTGGATGGTGTTGTGTTTCTGTAAAGGAAGGAGGATTGGAAAAGGAGTCAACGGGAGGGGAGCCAAATATTTGTTGTGGTGTTTATGAGATGCTCACCTCCCAGAGATGGGCGGATGAGAAGCAGTGCTGCCCTGTAGGGATCAAAATTTATTTAAGCCAGGTTACACCCATTGGCAACAGACAACTAGACCAGTTATTCTCACACACACACACGCTCACGTCTAGAGCTTGTACACACATACCTACAGCAGCGAACATGCACACAAGCGTTGCAACATACTGTATACGTATGCCAGGTGTGGCAGCTCATTCAGCGGTTTCTATCGTGTCTCTTTAACATTCCCGTATCATGATCACCATCTTTAATCTCCTGCTGTGTGAGGGCCTGCGAGCTAACAAGCTGTTGGATTACCGCCTTTACTTATCACACATGCCAGCACGGCACACAGCAGCCAGCGTTGCTTACTCACTTCTATTTATGATTGCATTATATATACATGCATATACTGTATATACATACATCATCACTGCAAATAACTTAAAAAATAAAATGTGAAACTGCCCAACTGTACATCAATATGGGCCCTGTCTGTCACACACAATAACCCCCATGTCCACATGCATATGCACACATGCAAACATACACACATACATGCACAAGCCTAGCGGCCAGATGTGTCAGCCGCCGTACGTTTCTGTTAATCCGCCTTCTTGTCACTCACTGTGTTGCATAAAAAAAGAGCATGTCGAGACACAGAGGGATCAGATGCTGGAGTGCTTCACAATGCACATGATTAAATCTATCCCCGCTGGTACAAAAGGAGGGCCGGTGGCTGTGTAATTTACACTGCTTGTCCAGCGGCTAAGTCAGCACTATCCAGCCAGGGTGTCGTCATCCTGCCCCCGTTCTCCCACTGCGTGTAATGAATCCAATGTGTCTGAGCCCTGGCATGCACAAATGATTAACTGGTGGCAAAGAGACCTGATTAAGGAGATAAAGCTTGGCACACAATAGCCTCAGTGCTACACGTGTACCTGCATAACCAGAGCTTCCTCACGCAAGGGAATTATTCATGTCTGCCGATCATTCTGTTGGGATTCTAACACCCTCTGTACACGCGTTTCTTGCGTGCACGAGACAGAGAAAGTGTATCAGCTTGCATGTTGAGTCCTTTTGTGTGATTGTTTGTTACCTTAGAATTCAATGACAGTATGAAAAAGCAGCACTATTATGTGTAGCAATTTAGGGAAGAGTTTGGGTCACATTGATGGAAAATGAAACCATTAAAAGAGACTGAAGGGTGCAGAAAGTTATGTGAAATTCTTTGCCAAGGAAGAAGTAAAAGCAATAATAACTCTGCGCTATAATACACAATACATACACAAGTATTAGAAAACCTAACCAGGGGGTACCAACCAGGGGGTACCAACCAGTGGCGGTCTTAGGCTGTGTTAGGGCAGGGGCTTCCACTGGAAGGGCACCCAGGAGGGCTCCTTATCATGTTTTCTCCACTGGAAGAGCACCCAAGAGAGAACAATATCATGATTTCTACGCTAGACGGGCACCCTAGAGGGCACTTTATCATGTTTTCTCCATTAGAAGTGCACCCAAGAGGGCACTTTATCATGTTTTCTACACTGGAAGGGCACCCAAAAGGGCATTTTATCATGTTTTCTTCACTGGAAGAGCACCCAAGAGGGCACTTTATCATGTTTTCTACACTGGAAGGGCACCCAAAAGGGCATTTTATCATGTTTTCTTCACTGGAAGAGCACCCAAGAGGGCCCTTTATCATGTTTTCTTCTCTGGAAGGGCACCCTAGAGAGCACTTTATCAGGTTTTATCTACAAAGGGACATCCAAAAGGGCACTTTTGAGGCTTTTCTTTAACAGAGCGACAGGGTGCAATGTGTAGCAAAAGGAGGATGTGGCAGCGCACTTTTGGTAGTTTTTTGTAGCCGGAGATGGATGGGACACCCGCGGCCACATGGAAACAAGGTAGGCTTAGAAAGAATCCATTATCATACATTATCAGTGGGTCTGTTAGCGGCTGGTAATAATCATTGACATTCACATTGTGTCCTCACATCTGCTTAAAAAGCAGATTCCCACCATGGCATGGTGACCGTTTGGTTACAGAGAAGAAAGTCCAGACCAGCTGCTCCTCAGAGGAAATCAGATTCTCTCACTATCATCATGAGGAGTCACAAGTGTCAATATACAGCAGCACAAACACAATGGTGGTTATTACAGCTTGCTGGTGGTTGAATAAGATTTAATCCAGGTAACCACAGAGGATCTGGCATGCATAGTTGCACTTTGTTAACTGAACAAGTAAACTGAATTGGAAAGCCTTCGTACATGCAAACCGAAATACATGGCTAATACTGGCATCATTGCCATAATTGGAATAAAACTATATTTTTGCTGTCCATTTAAATGTATCTCCTGATTAAACTGTCTATTATGAAAGTAAAACAGACAAATAGAACATAGATAAAGGGGGTTTATGTGATTTTGGAGAGGTATATGTTGGAGTGGCTCTACCAAATAATGTGACAAAATAGAGCACAGCAGTGCCATCCACTGTTAATCTGATCTGATTTATTTATTTTTTACACAACTTAGCTTGCTGCCAGTCTCCCATTTTGGCACATGGCGAGACACCTGAATACCAAAAAACATAGGTGAGGAAAAAAAAACTCACTACACCTGGGGAAGGTGATCTGTCATCACCTGCACAACCTTTCCAGGGTTGTTGGCCTATGTAGACCCCCGTAGGCGCTCCTAGGTGACCAGGGTGTAAGTGTGGAGTTTCAATCTCTCAGTCCAACCAGTGAATGAGAAAGTGGAGGCAGATGACGCTAAAGCATCATCTTTCTCTAGTGCCTTTATCTTTTGTCAATCTTTTGTCCCTGAAGCCATGGTATACTGTAAGTGGTTGCTACACATGGAGAGGTGCAAGGACAAGGAGGTGTTTTGTTGTCATTCACCAGAACGAGGGAGTCTGTGATGACTTCTCCAACACTGTCCCCTCCTGAGAGATTCAGGAGGATGTTATTCACTAACTTCCTCCAAAGGTTGTCTTTTCAGTGGCTGTTAATTTTGGCATCTTAGCCCAATATCAACAGGTTGCTCCCATGCTCACGCTGGAGTTGCTCAGTTGAGGACCCTGAATACGGTACATAACATCCACCTCCACTACTGTGTACTGTACATGATTTGTACAGCATCCTGGTTTTTGATCATCTGCGTCGGTGCAAACGTCTTTGACTGTCCAGCCAGTTGGTCATTTCAGAGTTCACTCAGCAGTTGAGAAACTGAGAAACTCAGTTTGGTTTCTGACTGCCTGGATTCTGCTGTATTTACCACTGTGCTACATTTGGCTTCACCTGATTACATTTTTGTTGTTTTTCCTACAAACTACTGCTACTGTAATAAGGCCTGAGGACACAAAGATAGCAGACTGATCAGAAACCTGGATAAACATGCCTCCTGAGTAGTACAGCTAGCAACATTAAAAGATCTGATTTCAGGTTTGTGAAACCAGGATAACTGGGATATCAACATGCACGGAAGAGCACTCACACAAAGAGGTTATGTTTTTATTTATTTTTTAAATCCCTGTGACTGTGTTCTCTAGTTTTGGATTTGGATAAAGATCAACAGACTCCAGTCTTGTCAAGCTCTATGTGCACAACTAAATAGTTCACCCTTGTCTGGTTTTTTTTGGTCATTATTTGTTTTACAGAGCAATTTCACGTGGAGTACAGAGACACTGTCCTCTCTAGAAAAATGGAAGCATTAGTCGCTACTTCAAACACTTTAAAACAACCTATGTGTCAGTTCAAAAGCAGGAAATAGAAATGTTCTTATAGTGCAGCGAGTATGGTAGATGGATTGGACTGAGGGTTTGTGTTGTATGTCTCTATTAATTTCCTTACCTGTGTCCACAGTTGCCCCCTAACCTTCACCAAGTGCTTAAACTTATTTTTCCCTATGAGGAGCTGATGTACGAGGCTTTCATTTAATTTTATTCCTTAGAATTATTTCACGCTAATTTTGTTTCCTAATGTTATGCATTATCTCAGCGAACTGACAAGAGAAAAACACTAACCGGCCTGGAAACCTATACTTTAAGTGAGGGTACTCATCATTAGCAGCATGCATTATGAGGCACACCCAACCTTTCCGCCTACAAATGCACAGTTGGCCTACTCATGCATAACTGCAAACTTTTTTTTTTCTCTTTTCTTTTTTTTTTTTTTTTACACAACTTGTGCGTGCTGTCTAAAAAAACGGCCGATGATTGTTTTGATAGAAAAGGGTGACCGATACCTCCCTCAGCTCTCTTTCTGTACACAACCTCCCGACCCTTGGCTCTGTCCAAGCAAACACAGTCTGCACGCAATGCACAATGATTAACCCGCAGATCGTCTATTGAGGGACGTACCACTCTGTAGGCAAAAACAACTGGCCCAGTTTTCCTGTCTACTACAACATGCACCCTGTTGCTCACTTATTTTTTGTTCTTTCTGTGCTTTTTATTGTTGCCTCTACTAAAGGGAAATACTTTCCTAACAGGAAGTACCCTTTAAAGTTCTCTCAACATGGAAATTTGGACATGGATTTTTCTGGGAAAATAGAAAACTCCGGTCTATTTGACCCCCCAAAACCTTGACTTGAAGCCTATACGGTTTGGATCACAGTTACACAGGTAAAGTGCAAGTAATGCACAGTTCATTATATAGCCGGTTTAGCCTGCATTGGTTACTTTTACCATCAAGCTCACTAAACCAGCTTTGAGGCAAAATAATAATAGCCTAATAATGATAAATAAAACAAATTGATTAAATTAAACAGCTTTCTCGATGATTACCTACGCCAATTGTTGAAATCACCAATCTCTAAAAGTCTTTTGCTTATTGGTAGTAACACTTACGTCAACAACAAAGAGCTAATTTGATCAAACTTGTTTTATCGTATTATGTTATCTACAACAACTGATTATGCTAAATCCCCCATTGATTGCAGATTGACATTCCACTGCAAGCTATCGGCTTAGCTCAGGGGTCTACAACCTGCGGCTCCGGAGCCGCATGCGTCTCTTTAGCTCCTCTCCAGTAACTCCCTGTGGATTTTTTAAAATGGAAATGAATAACTGTTCTGTTTACAATTTCATTTTTATTTGTCATTGTTGTAGGTCTATGGTACAACGGTACGACGGAGTATTAGAGCCACATTGAGGAAAAGAAATAAATCTGAGATTTCGAGAATGAAGTCATAATATTACAAGAATAAAGTCATAATATTATGAGAATAAAGTCATAGGTTTACGAGAAAAAAAGTCGTAATATTATAAAGTAGTAATTTTACGTGTATTTTCTTTTTTTCTCGTAAAGTTATGACTTTATTCTCGTAATATTACGACTTTTTTCTCGTAATATTATGAGTTTATTCTATAAATCTCATATTTCTTTCCCTCGATGTGGCCCTAATACTCTGTAGTACATTTGCACTTTGGCCGTCACTGCATTAGACTTATATACTATATACTTAGACTATAAACTGTGTTATCTTCATCACAATGCTCAAATGTTTTGCGACTCCAGACAGATTTTTTTTTACCTAAAATGGCTCTTTTGATAGTAAAGGTTGCTGGCCCCTGCCGTAGCTCAAGCCTTGTGGTCCCCAGAAAACAGATCAGAGTGAGACCTCTTTACTGACATCATTCTCTGTGGATTAACCAGTAGATGATAGGCTCGTTGGTTTGCAGAGAGAATGAAGGTTGTGGTGGGAGCAACGTGCATGTGCGAGAGCGTGCGTGTGTAGTGGTGGAGGGGTGGGGGGACAGAGGAGGTTAATTTGTATCATGCATGACTTGCTTTGCGTGCCAAGCTTATCCATATCTTATTTCCCTATAGAACACAAAGGAACCGCTACCAGAACAAAAGAAGCAGCTAAACTATTTATCCTATAGACAGAGAATAAATGAGCTAATAATGAGCAGTAAGACTGACAATAAACTGATGAGATCAGTAATGAATCACTGTGCAAAGAATAGTACAGGAATTTTAAACCTATACAGTAGATAGTTAGATAGATAGATACTTTATTGATCCCGGAGGAAATTTAGGCATCCAGTATCTTAAAATGAGATAAAATCGAATAGAATAAAGTAAAGTAAAATAAAAAATAAGATAACATAAATACAGCAGTGAAGTGACAGTGTGCCAGCGTACTGAATATAGTAGTGTATATTATAGTGTAAGATACAGTAATGTAATGTAATAGTATAATAGAAGTATAGCTGTATAATATGATAATACAAGAAGATGTAAGAAATGATTTGAGAAGATATAATAAGATATAATAATCCTAATAATATATAGGTGTAGTATAGGTTAATAAACCAATAATAATAATAGTAATACTAATGATGGTACTATATTATAATGTGAATGAAAGATACAGTTTCCAGCAGTCAAGTACTCAGGTGAGTATGTAAACAATGTAAACTACACAAACAATAACAAATGTGAATACAAATAGCATCAGTGCTATATGGCTAACATAGCCGGTGATCAGCAGCCAGCAGCCTAGTGGCCGCCATACTGAGCATGTGTGGCAGCAGAGAGGCAGAAAAAGATACAAAAGATACATGTGAATTTATTTAAATTAAATTTTTGAATTTTATTTAACTTATTAAATAAGCAATATTTCTGAATATTACAGCAATTAATGGTAATACTCATCAAAGTAAAATTATGAGATGTTATAAATGCAACTAGCCCATTGTCACCAGAAAGGAACTGATAAACTATGTTGATGTGTGCTTCAAATCACATTTAAAAGGAACAGTGTGTAACATTTAGGGGGATCTATTGGCAGAAATGGAATATGATATTAATAAGTATGTTTTCATCAGTGTATAATCACCTTGTTGTTTTTTTGTTACCTTAGAATGAGCCGTTTATATCTACGTATGGAGTGGGTCCTCTTCACGGAGCCGGCCGCTATGTTTCTACAGTAGCCCAGAACAGGCAAATCAAACAATGGCTCTGGATAGGGTCAGTCATATTTTCACGTTTTTGTGTCGGCCACCGTAGTTCTCTTACACGCTTGACACACGGGAGAAGCTTCAGTTGGTTGCAATCTGTAACCTCACCGCTAGATGCCGCCAAATCCTACACACTGGAACTTTTAAGCTGCAAGGGCAGAAGAAAAAAACATGCCGACAGATCAGCTATACAGTCTGACATATTATCGCTTCTTTAGTGTGCTGGCTGTTTGGCTTTCTTCACCATCTCACTTTGGTTGCAAACGTTGTTTCCTGTGAGAGCTTTTTTTTTTTTTTTTAATGAAAACAGCTGCTGCATAAATGTGTTGTAAAATAAAAAACAATAACTAAAAGAATAGATTTTATACAGTTGCAGAGTGGAGGGATAGCCTCATTCTATTTGTCTGTCACTATGAGAAACACGTTTTACATTACACAGACATTTTATTCAATGTTGATATAAAAATATTGATTAGTGGAGCTTTAAATATTTTCCTGGGAGGGGGAAGAAAACCTTTTTTTTTTTTTTTTTTTTACTACCATGGCGCCAGCATGCAGCCATGGCCAGACAGTTAATTAGGATCATGACCTCAATTCACTCATTTACTCTATTGCAGCGCGAGGTGGATGGTGTGTGATGCTGCCTGTCCCACGACCATAAAGCTTTCACTACACACAGGGTCACTATGAGAGGTCATGTTTAGAGTATAGGGGAAGGAACTCTTTTTCTCATTTTGTCAAATATACATCTTACCTATAAGTCCAAAATGTATGTTTTTAAGGAGACTTTAACTTTTTATTTCACTTTGTTTTGTGTTTTCTTTTTATGAGCTTTTTTAATGTAATTTAAAAAAAAAAAATGTAATTTACCTTAATGATAAAAGTCAAACTCAAACTATCCATAGAATACATTACAATAATCATCTATTTTGTAAGTGATACCAGCTGGTGCTTGATAGCCTATTTTTAATAATTTATTGGAGATACACAGGCATATCAGTCACTTTGGATTGAAACCAGAACGGCCCACTTGTGTTTTATGTTGTTTTGGCGAAGCAGGAAAACAGCACCATAAACCCATACAAAAATCTGATATATGGTCATTTATGAACATATGAAACATTGAATTTTATATTCTAACATATATTTTGATTGATTGATACTTTTGATTTTGGAGCAGTATCTCCAATAAAGGATTCTTTTTCTCTCTTTTTTTTTTAAACTTGTAAGTTAATATATGTTGATGTTCTGGTTATTGCACTAACAGCTTTCTTTGATAACTTCAGAGTTGACCCAATGTATTTTATTTCCACTTTGGTTTTTATTATTAAACAAAAAAAAGAAATTAGAAATTAGTCTTAAGTTAAATGGTTTTGATATAGCAGTAATTACAAAAAAAAAAATCCTTTTGTAAAACCATTATTTCCATCAGCTGAGATGATATATTTACGCTGTATCCATTCTGCTGTATTAAGCTGAACATCAGCCAATCTTCTCACACGCACAGCGTGTCTGGTCTGGTCCTCGCTGTGCGGGTCATGACTCTCCTCAGACACGCATCTTAAGGGGTTTCCCATTGTGACCTCGCCTTCCTCTGCCTTGCCTATTTACGCTCAGTTATGACACCTTCGTGCACCAAGAGAGTGGGAGAGGTGACAGAAAGATGGATGACCGAGATATTTCCGCACGCAACTATTGTTATTGCCGCAGAGTGCAAATACCGGCTTGCAAAAGGACGGAGAGGGTTGTAGGGACGGGAGGGGGGGGAAACCATTAGCTCAGTTACTAATCTGGTATTCACGCCTGGTCAGGAAGGGAAGGTGATCCAGTACCCCCCACCACCCCACCCCACACACACACACACACACACACACACACACACACACACACACACATGTGAAAGAGTCTTTTCCCTCTCAGGGACTCTTCATCATGTTTGTGTTGCGTTCATGGTTGCGTGTGAAAGACATATCAGCAGCGGCTGATCAGCTGATTTTGGTGTTTACTGGTGACCCACCCTGACCTTGTTATCTCACCTATTGATTGTCTCTGTTTTAACCTGAGCTGATGTAACATGCCTCTGACTCTGTCCTCTAAAATAGTGCTGTCACCTGTTGCACCACCCATTGGCCTTTTGATAAACCACTGTCTTATTATCATGTCTCACTCAAACCTGAGTTACAATTATAAATAAGGAGAGTGAACATCCAGTAGCCCTATAGCAAATGTTGAAAGAAAAACATGAATTTTTTCTTTCTTAAAGGTCTAGTGTGTAGGATCTGGCAGTATCTAGCGGTGAGGTGCAGAGATTTCAACCAACTGAAGCCTCTTCTGTTCGCAAAGCGTGTTGAAGAGCTACGGTGGCCGACGTGAAACCGTGAATCACCCTCTCTAGAGTCACGTGGAGCAGAGCCAGTGCGTAGAGTGTGTGTGTATGTTGGAAGTGAGTGGTGAAGCAAGAGAGAGAGAGAGTGGCGGTGACGGGAGCGAGTCCGACCAATGCATGAAAAGTTAGCAGTATTTGATTTGTCCGTTCTGGGCTACTGTTGAAACATGGCGGTGCAACATGGCGGACTCCGTGGAGAGGACCCGCTCTCTATGTAGATATAAACAGTTCATTCTGAGGTCACGAAAACACGACGATTCTTATTATCACATGAATATACGCTGAAGTAAACATACTTATTAATATTATATTCCATTTCTGCCAATAGATCCCTCTAATTGTTACACACTAGTCCTTAAAAAAACTGAACTTTAAAGGTGCTAAATGCGAGATTGGGAGCATTTCTATTGCCTCTGCACGGCTCTCTACATGGCGACGACTGGGCCGGCGGCTCGTAGCTAATGGTGCTAACAGTGCTAACAATAAAACAACAAAAGCAGTAGTAGTGCTGACAGAGCTAACAGTGTTAACCTGGGGTGGGTCGGTCAGGACGGCGTTATCAGCTGTAACTGCTGTATGAGTGCACTCATACAGCTGTATGAGTGCCAGTGGGGCACTCATACAGCAGCACGTCCACTAAAGGGCACATGCGGCCGGCCCGGCAGTGTAAACAAAGCACGGAGAAGTTGGGATTAACACACACACACACACACACACACACACACACACACACACACACACACACACACACACACACACACACACACACACACACACACAGGGGGAGAGAGACTTCATTCTCTGCTCATTACTCCTCTATATCTTTACATAGACAATAGTTGTTTGCTGCTATGTTAATGCTCTGCGTAGCACCTTTAAAGTAGGCTGTAACTTCCACTTTAGTTTGATACTGATTATGTTTACCTTGAATAAAGAAAAAAGTAATGTTGGGTTACCGTTATCGACTTAAAAATCGACACTAGAATTAAGTGCATTCCACAAATAAAAGGACAAAATCACAATATCAGTTTTTTTCAGTGGATGAAAGTTGATACTGAGGCATGAAATGTCATATGTCATGCTCAGTTTGACTTTTTTTTTACTGAAAAGACAACAGTATGTATCGTGTGTGACCTATGGTGTTATTCAATATATTCTGCAATGAATCTGTGAATATCAAATTACAGTAGGTGGTTTCACTTTTCTACAGGTGATAACAGTAACGGTCATTTGGCACCATTCCTCGTATTACAAGAAAACTAATCGTTTGTCATTTCTGACATTATGAGTATATGAGCATCCTCCAGGTTCAACACTGAGGGGTGAGTTGTCTTTAAGGCTTGGTGACTGAACTTCTCTTCAGTCCATTCTAATGGTGGAAAGTAACTATGTACATTTTACTAAAGTACTGGATTTATAGTACATTTACAAGTACAGTTTTGAGGTACTTTACTTGAGTATTTCCATCTTCAGCTACTTAATACTTCTACTCTACTACATTTTTTAACAGCTATAGTTACTTTTCATATTAAGAGTCTACAAAACAAACAATCAGCGTATATTAAACTACACAATAGTATAAGAAGTCAATATTAGCGCCACAACAACCAGAAACATTAAAGTACTTCTTACATAGTAATGCATCAATAGCAATGATCCGATATTAGAATAATGACATAACACTGTTAGGGGGCATTCTGTACTTTACCTTTTGATATAAGTACAAAACTAAATGTACATTTTGTTGCAAATACTTCTTTGTTTTTACTTGTAATGGAGCGCTTTTGTCCATTTACAGGTTTAATGATGCACTTCCCCTTAAAACACACTGTAAAATCACACTGGAATGTTTCACAGGAACTTCAGGTTAAAGGGGAGATATCATAAAAGAAATCACCTTTTCAGTGCTTGTGCACATACATTTGGGTATCTGGATCGCCTACCAACCTCATTACAATATACCACCCACGGCTTGAGAATTACCTTGGCAAAGGTGCACCATATATTATATTATTCAGACAGATATGAGAAAAATAATGTGTTTTCTCAACATTAAAGCATGTAAACATGTTCTGGTAGATACCCAAAATACAAGTATGAACCTGAAAATTAACATGATATGTCCCCTTTAAAACTAAAAAGGGACAGATTTTGAACAGGAGAAAGAAAACTGTATCAATGGGCTACAATAACTAATCTAAAAGGTAATATACAGCCAAAATTACTGTGTATATGTGTGTGTCACTCAACAGATGTTGAAGCACCAGTCAGTCAGAGTGGCGTGCTGTAAGTTGCAACCACAACATAATGAAACAAAAACTTCTACACATTGCATGCAACAAGGAGTTGTCATTTGTTTTACTTTCAAATTGAGCACTTTGACCATATTGCATGCAACAGATAAGATACTGTAATAACATGGACTGGAAATCATCAACTGCAGTTTTGTGAAGCATGAAGGTGATGTGCCAAAACGTAACTCATGTGCATCTTTTGAGCATCTGACACAATCCGTTTTAGCTCCGTATTAATGCAGTGAATGGGATACACTGTGAGTTTGTATTAGGTCATAGGCAACACTCATGTGAGGTGTCATGACCTGCAGTCCAAAATAATCCTATTAAGGTTTGCCCGACCGGCCACACGCAAGGCCAGGAGCCCGTTCACTGATGTCAAACCATAATTCTCTTTGATAGTAGAGCAACTGTATCACTACATTTATGTTACGGTAAGGTTTAGCTTTTGAATTTAAAAAATAATGCAGAGTAATTATTAAAGGGGCACTCCACCAATTTTACATGTGAAGTGTCTGGCTTTGGTGGGATTTTTCCAAAGTTTAAACAAAATAACTAAGGTGGTGAGGCAGGTGGGTCTCATGAAAAGACGCTACGGAGTTGAATTATGGGAAATGTAGGGTCCAGCTTGTCAGGATATCTCAGCCTCTGCTATTTTTTGATTTTTTGGCTATTCTTTTTTAACCTGTCTCTCATGAACAATGTTGGCCAGTAATGGGATTACAATTTGAAAAGGGCTGTTATCAGTTTGTCGTCTCTGTGGTCAGTAGACAGTCTGTTCCCAGACATGCTAGCATTGGCACAGGGTGTTGAAGAGGGGGGACGTGGTTAATCTCTACCAAAATAGGAGAATTGTGATTCCCAGTAACTCCAAAGTTCACGTGTTGTGTGTTCTTTATAGCTGGTTCGCTAACATTTTGAGTAAGAGGGTGTGTGAATGTGTAATTTTCTGTTTCTACACGTGTTAAAGGTTCTCTATTTGATATTCAGAGCATTAAAATAGCATTAATATAGCATCAAACAACTATTTGCTGTATAAAGATATAGAGGAGTAATGTCTATCTGAGCAGAGAACTCTCTCCCTCTATGTGTGTTGTAATCAGAGCTTCTCTGTGCTTTGTTGACATGGCTGGGTCGGCCGCGCGTGCCTTTTAGCGCATGTTAGTGCATGTTTGTGCATGTGAGTGTGCCCCACTGGCTAGCTCACGGCCGCTGCCGCTCTGCACTGTTCTCATTCGGTGTTGTTACAGCTGATAATACTGTCCCGACCAACGGCGCTGTTGCAGAAGCATAGCACCCCTCCGGTTCCCCCCTCAGGTTAACACTGTTAGCTCTGTCAGCACTGTTGCCGTTGTTTTCACTGCGGTGCTGAGAGCCGTGAGGAGGCAATAGAAATGCTCCCAATCTCGCATTTAGCACCTTTAAAAGGCACCTTTGACGAAGCTGTGCTGAGTAACAAAAGTAGAGTAAAAAGTTATTTAGGCCTAAGTAATGTAATCGCTTTTTCAATGTGGAATGAGAAATTGATTAGCTACAGTTGTCAAGTAACACTACTTGTAAGTCCCCCATTTTTATAGAAGTATAATACTAATTGTAATGCCTATGTCATCCAAGTCACAGGTAACAAACAGTAATGGCTACAATAGTCAAGTCAGTGTTCTGCCGACAGTCAAAAAAGTAAAATATGAAATAAAAACAATTATTACACCTGCAAACATGTATTTGTAGGCTAACTTTGCAAAAGAGGCCTGTTGTTGCCGTGAGAATTTAATGTGATCCTTGACTCGCTGTAGGGGAATTCCTATTTTGTTTTCCCACTTCCTCAAAGTTCCCAGCTCATCAGTGCTGGATGAGGACAACACTTCAGTGTCTTGCTCAAGAACGTTTCAGCAGGGCCGCTGTTTGTCAGATCTTGAAGACAGGTTTTGGTATTTCAGGACGTATTGTGTGAAGTATTAGGAGGTAGGGTCAGTGATTTTAAAGGAGAAGTATGTTGAGCGGGATTAGGAGTATATATTTATCTAAAATGTTCTTTATGTTTGATTTTTTATTTATAAAGGCAACATAAAAAGCATGTTGATATGTATAAACATCAAAGAAGGAACACTAGCTGTGTAAAATGCCAGAAAATACTATGAACAATTGTTTTTTTTTATCATTTTTATATAAGTGTTTCAGAAATGTTTTATAGCATGATAGCATGACAAGGTGCATTCATTCAGTCAGCTCTTGCTAAATCACGAAAACCAACACAGAGCAAAAACAACCTCCTGACAGCGGCGGTATGCAAAGACACTCACAAGGTGAAACGGAGGTACACACCTGTTCTGAAGGTGTGTGCGTGACAGCCTTTGCGTGAGTAGAAACTAACAACCTTCACATGTCATTACACCTGCTTTTATGTCCAAGAATTCTGTAAGAAGTACATGGCTGAGGGCAAAACACTTTTTTTTCCTGTTTTCTTTTTTTTCTCCCTCCCAGGACACAGAGCAAACTAACACCACACACCTCCAGGCCGCCGTCCAGCTCTGCATTCCAGCCCATCCTGTGCATCCTGACACGACCCACCACTGTCTTGGCTGTGGTCGACTCTACACACGGCTTCGCACAGTAGCACTACTCTTCACTTCCTGTAGTAGCAGACTGTAATCTCTTTAATCTTTTTAAGGAGTTAGGAGCTCACCACAGTCTCCCCACTGACTCACATCCTTCCACTTCTGCCCCCGTAGTTTGCTCTCCCACTCACTTCAGCTATTCTGTCTAGAAAAGAGAAGCTCAGCTGATGAGATGACTAACTACCAAATGTCTAAAATGTGAATTTGAAAAGGCAAAGTACAGTTTTCAGCCCAGTGTTGTGTGACATTTACAGTTGCCTCGTCTCCAGCTGTGAATGCCGCTCACCTGTTGTGATCTGACACACTCCTGCAGCATGAGCGCCCACTGAGAATGCAGCCAGCTCTCACCTCAGGCAGTTCACCATCACACGTCACGTTCATCTTTGATAGCTGAACAATAACAGGAGTTCATTTGGAGACATTGCTCTAGATTTCAAATATTTTGAGGTCCACTGCACTGTACTAAAATTAGTCTGTAGTGGTGATGAGTAATTCTGGGTTTATATTTGACATGGCTTTCTCTTTACCTACTAACTCAAGAAGAGCAGCAGGATAAGGCACACACACCATATAGACAGCATTGTGTCCATCACAAGCACACAGACAGCACTTAATTATTTGTCAGTAGGCGGTGTGGCATATAGTTGCAGCTGTAATATGACATTTTTTTCAGATCCCAATAATTAGAATTGGTTCAGTTTTTTTTGTTTTTGTTTTCTTTAACTTTAGTTTTAGTTTTGTTTTTTGTTTTTTATTTTAGTTCACTGAGCTGTAAAGGCTATGGATTTATTTATATATAATGTATCGCTGTCTGATTTACATTTTGGATAAAGAGCTGAGTTTTCTATCTAATTATTGGGCTCTCAAAATGTTCATATTAAGCTCCCTTATTATGGTTATTCTTTTTATTTTTATATTCTTATTTAAATTCAATTTTTATTTTTTTATTTGTATTGCATTATCTTATCATTATTTTTATTAGTAGTATTATTGCTATTATTGTTGTTGTTGTTGTTATCATTATTATTATTATTAATAATAATATTAATGATTATTAATATTAATAATAATAATAATAATAATAATGAATTATTATTAATATTAATAATAATAATAATAATAATTCATTCATGTTATCATTATTATTATTAGTAGTAGTATTTTATTATATTTTTTTAGAATGGCAATGTATAACTTTTTCTGTAAAGCTGGGAGAGTGAAATCACTGCTTAATTTAATCATCCTTTTTCATGTTCTCCCTGTCGTGACTTTCAGTTAAACATGAAATGATTCATCATTTCGCAGAAAGACTCTCTGCACGCGTTTCAACGCTCCCAGGCTGGACTCTGCGTGAGAGAAAGTGTGACGATAGTTCACCTTGTTTTCTAAGTCCCAGTGTTCATAACTTGTTTTGGTGGTTTCTCTCGCCTGTGTGGCTGGCTGCTCAGTCCTGGCCCCACCGTGTTGCATGACTGCAATGAATGAAGCCTGAGTGGCAGATTGCATG
This sequence comes from Sebastiscus tertius, assembly GCA_916701665.1. NCBI lineage: Eukaryota > Metazoa > Chordata > Actinopteri > Perciformes > Sebastidae > Sebastiscus > Sebastiscus tertius. The sequence goes on from CAKAOH010035826.1 coordinate 40,574, forward strand.
ACTCCAAAGCCCCCAAGATCCTCGCATTTACAGAAGCTATAGCGCGCAAATATGTGCACCTTCGTGCCCAAAGCTGGAGGGGAGAGAAAAAAAGTGAGTCTCGCGTCCTGCGCTCTTTGTTCTGCAAGTTTAAGACCCTTGTGTCTTTTTTCCAGAGGCTGCTGCCTTCGCGTGACTTGACCAAGCAGATTTAGGATTGTCCAGAAGACCCGAGACCCTCCCCTCTGGACCACAGCTCCGCTTCTCACGCAACCTGCAGCACCAGAGGAGCAGTCCTGCAGCGCACTGAAAGAGTCCCTGGAGAGACAGCAGCATGCAGCACACAGTCACAGTCCAGGAGGATCAGGAGGACAGAGCTGCAAGGATTATACTAAATAAAAAAATATATAAGACAAACTTTTACCTGCAGGACTTTTTTTTCCCCAAATTCAAACTCTTTCCTTGATTTCATAGCTCTACTTTTGGTTTTACCTGAAATGCATGTGGGCTATTTCTAAACACAAACAACTTGTAGCGTGACTTCAAATACACAGAGGTTTTGTTTACGCCTAATATAGTAACTCATAATGTACCAGGCCTTATTTTAACCCTATCTTCCCTACACATATCTGTCGTTATTTGATTTTCAAAAAACAAACAAAAAAGCAAAAAAACAAAGAGCTTTTACCAGCAGGACTTAATTTCAAACTCATTCCTTGATTTCATAGCTGCACTTTTGGCTCGAAGTGTGTGGTAGAAGATGGTTTTACCTGAAATACACTGAACAAACAATACATCTGTGCAATATTAATACACTGAATGTGAAATACATTTATCTGTGCAACATATCCTTGATGCAATATACACCTCAAGTGCAACTTTGTTTACATTTTATTTATTACATATACCCTACCTACTTTACAAGTGCAATTACCTCTGTTTACATAACATCGATTTTTATATTTATACTTCTAGTGTAACACTTCTGTTTATATTTATTTATTTATTACATCTACTTTACCTGTTTTATTTACTTTATAACTGTGTGTTTCACCTATTATATGTTTTATCTGCCTTGTTTAGTTTTGTCAAGTATTTGTTTTAAAGCACTGACCAGAAGTGGCAACTGTGAATCTCGTTGTATTTAATACAATGACAATAAAGCTTTCTATTCTATTCTAAATTCATGTGGGCTATTTCTAAACACAAACTTGTAGCGTGACTTTAAATACACAGAGGTTTTGTTTATGCCTAGTAGTAACTCATAATGTGCCAACAGGCTTTATTTTAACCATTTGTATAATCTTCCCTGTTACTTGATTTTAAAAAAAAAGAAAGAAAAGAAATAATTCTACCTCTAAAAGTAGACACACACACACACGCATCCTAAACAGAATGAAAGGGAATTAGTTGATAATAAATCAGGCTCCTCTGTTTATATGCCCACAGACAGCCCTTTAATTAGTTTTTTAATTGTTATTTTAGGCTGAGGCTTTTTTTCCGTCTAATTTCAGGAAATAACAGGATGATCATTCTTGTGCCATTTGGAATTGCATAATTATTAAAATACATAATTCAAGGAAGGCAAACAAGAATTAAATTCCCCAAATTATAATTGACATTATCCTATTATTTCAAATAAAATTAAGGATTTAAGGTTTCACTATAAATCACACACCATGCTGTGCTAATTGGGATCATTTTGTCATGTTTTGAGAGTTTTGCTCCAAAAATGAGCCTTCGCATTTTTAAGGATATAAAAATATATGTTCTTGTCTAGCAGTCATAGCTTATAGACTGAACTCCTCTTTTATAGATGGTAGTGTCTTTTTTCTTTTAGATGCTTTTTTCCACAGAACTGACATGATGGATATAGCTTATACTCTAGTTCTTCATCCATCCAATGCTATATTGTCTGATCCAAAACTCATGAATCCATGGGGAACTGAATAAAACTGTTGAAGTCCAGATTGTATGTCCAGTTGTTATGTCAGTTTAGATTCACAACCTTCAGTAATATGGTTTCTCCAATGGTAAAAATAATAATAATAAATTCAATTTATATAGCGCTTTTAAAGAACTCAAAGACGCTTGGTAAAGCTCCATATGATAAAGTAACCAATACAACACACTATTGGTGCAAATTAACCTATTGACTATCTATACATTACTGATCACTGCACAAAACAAATAAACACAGCAGAACACATTTTAAACTAAAGAAACTTCAAGAACCTCACATCATTCCACTAAGAAAGACGAGCCAAGTAAAAGCCTACACTGTAAACAATTGCTGTTAATTTACAGCAGGATTTCAACAGTATTAACCTGTTATTGCTAAAAACAGTGCTTTACTGTTAATACAAAAGAAAACCTGTGTTTCATGCAGTATTTCTTGAATTCTGGGACCTGATCTGCACCTGTGAGGCTTGTACATTGTACATGATTGTAAAATCAGTGAATTAGCTCTGTTCTTCACTCACATGTTGTTCTGGTTTGCATTCTGTGCTTGTAGCCAGCTAGAGACAGACATTTTGAGAAAAGTGTCAACAAGTCTATTATAGCCTTTTTCCTAACAAGTGCCTTTAAATTGTATTTAGTGTGACTATTCCTATGTCTGTAACCTGCTAAGTCTATTCATCTAGGCAAAAATTAATGTTTATTAAAATGTATGTAAAAAATATAACCTAAATAGTGCATTAAAACAAAAATCAGTAAGATAATGTAAAAGAAAGGTGGAAAAACAACTATATAATGTATGTTTAAACAGTAAATTAACTGTAAAATACTGTGAAATTAATTTTAAAAAAAACAGTTCAAACTGTATTTTTCATTAACAGTACAAAGATGTAAATTTCAGCGACAGTATAATAATGTTAATTTTACAGTAACATAAAGGCAAACCTACTGCCAGTTCTTTACTGTTATTTTACTGGGAAATTCTTAACAGTCCAGATGTTATGTCCTTTGTTATATCAGTTTAGATTCACAACCTTCAATAATATGGTTTCTCCAATGGCAAAGCTCCATATGATAAAGTAACCAATGCAGCACATTATTAGAGCAAATTAGCCTATATTGATCATCTATACATTACTGATCACTGCACAAAAACAAATAAACACAGCAAAACACATCTTAACTGAAGAAACTTCAAGAACCTCACATCATTCCACTAACAAAGATGAGCCAGGTTATAACCTAATAATAAATAAGGGGGGGGGGGAATCAATACAAAATAGATTAATTCATAAAAAATTTGTTATTGGTGAAAGGATTTAGTTTAGTGTATACATGTGTCTGCAGAGCCACCAGTGTTTTTCTCCATCGCAGACTTTAACAGGTCACAGATTGTAGTTTAACACCTGTTGCACGACAAGTCCACATCATGTAACAGTTTAAAAGGTTTAAAAAAAAAATTACTAAGGATTATACATTTTTCATTTCATCTATCGAATGAAGTTAGCATATATGATTTTTTTTTTTTTTTTTTTTTTTTTTTAATCCCCCAAGGCACAGAGAGCAACAGTAGCCTGTGAAGCGGTTATACTTAGAAAAAAGCAGTGTGGGTATAAAAAGGTTGAAAAGGGGACAGACAGAGGAAAGGTATTGAACTTGTCTACCCTCCAGCAGTGAGTCCTCTTCAAAGGGTTTGATCACTGCGCTTCTCACGCAACTGGTCAATCTTTAACTCCAGAGGAGAACTAACAGGTACAAGCACGACACGACATTTCACTGACTGTTGTATCAGGACTTAAAGCTGCCAGCCAGCCAGCCAGCATGGGTGGCTGCTGCTGCTGTGGAAAGTTGTCACCAACTCCTATTCTCACACCCAGACCTTGATTTTATTAGCCTGCTGCAGAGCAAACAAACAGGACTGACTTTAGAAGATATAACTCATTAGTCTATTATTTCTAGAGGAGGAAAGTTTCCATGATATTTATAGATTATTGCATATAGCAAAAAAGACAAATATACTTACTCTCAGTCTTGATCAATAAAACCGATTTGACACCACATTGATAACAAAGCTTCCTCAAAATATCGATTCAAGTCAGTTTGAAACCACAATATCAATATAATGAGTGAGATGCATCAACCTGCTATCGCCTTAATTCATTTGCTTAAGAAATTGATTGCTGAGTGGATTAGATTATTTGAGCACAATGAATAAAGTTTCTGCATAAACCAACACAACATTGGCACAGAAGAGGTCAACGCGCGGGTATTTTATATAGATAGTGCATTTTTAATTAAAATTATTATATATATTATAGCCCAAATATTGTAAAAAAATAAAAACATAAAACCATAATTTCGCATCTGCATAACAGTAATAGGTGACGTGCAGGAAATAGAACAGTGTTATCTGAGATTCGAAAGTTTTATAGTGGTGTAAATGATCGTCTTCTCTGTTCATAACAATAAGACATAAATAGCATTTAAGGCTGCAAAGTCATGCAAGGCTGCAACTTCCAACAAGTGTGAAACATGCGATTTCTTCATTGACACGAAGTTGTTCCAAACTATCTCTAATCTTGCACGCAAGTCACGCACACTAACACCACACACACAGACACACACACACACCTTTTCCCAGTACTAAACTTCATTCATGACAAACAGAGAGAGAGGGAGGGAGAGATTACGTCATGAAGAGCAGCCAATGAAGCTGTGGAGCGCACTATAAAGCAAGAGCCCATTCTCTGTTTTGGAGACATTAAGAGAGTAAACTCGGGCATTAACTCTACTAAAAGATTTTTTTTTTTTAAACTATCTTGGAAAGTACCTCTGGGCTCACAGCATCGTTCCTCTGTTACCGTTCCACTAAGGTAAGCTTGATACATGCATAGCAGGATTGATTTCTAACTGAGCAGGCAATGTCAGAGTGATAAGAGCAAAGTGCTGAGTGGAGAATCTTTTGCAAGCATAGCTGTTAATAAGTATGAGTTTGGTCTTTGCAGAAGCAACTTTTAATTTATTTATTCAATGCAACTTTTTTTAATATGCCCATTCTTTTTCAATTTAATATGTTGTATTTATGGGCTTTCTATGAGTCATGGTATGCTGGTAATAAACTTTACCCACTACTTTGCATAGCCTACCGCTTGTAAAAAGTGGTGTTTTTGTGCAGCATGTGAACCTATAGAGTCCAATTAATAGCAAACACATGCCGTGTGACAATCTTTAGTTACTTTAAACTTCATGGTGCATGTAGTCAACATGTTGCACAACACTTCTCCTCCTCCCTGCCTTCACTACTCTAATGCCCCTCCTATTTAATTTCCAGCTTGTGCAGAAGCCAGAAAAAAAAAGAAGGAGTTGTCATCATGGTGCTAATGATACTACCATTCATTGGATCCGTGTCGGTATCGGAGAGTCTGATTGCCATGGCAACGGTGTGTCTAGTCTACCTGATCCTCAGGTTTTTCCGCACTGAGATTCCTGAGGGGCTCCGTCGTCTGCCGGGACCGAAGCCCCTGCCTATCATCGGGAATGTGCTGGAGGTGGGCAGCAGGCCTTACCTGAGCCTCACCGCCATGAGCAAACGCTACGGCAATGTCTTCCAGATCCAGATCGGCATGCGTCCCGTGGTCGTGCTGAGCGGCAGTGAAACGATTCGACAGGCTCTCATCAAGCAAGGGGAAGAGTTTGCGGGCAGGCCGGACCTGTACAGCTTCAGGCTCGTCAACGACGGCAAGAGTCTGGCCTTCAGCACGGACCAGGCCGGCGTCTGGCGTGCCCGCAGGAAGCTGGCCTACAGCGCCCTGCGCTCCTTCTCCACCCTTGATGGCACAACCCCGGAGTACTCCTGCATGCTGGAGGAGCACATCTGCAAAGAGGGAGAGTATCTGATCAGGCAGCTCAACACTGTCATGAAGGCCGACGGCAGCTTCGACCCCTTCCGCCACATTGTCGTCTCCGTTGCCAATGTGATCTGTGGAATGTGCTTTGGTCGACGATACAACCACAACGACCAGGAGCTGTTGAGCCTGGTGAACCTCAGCGACGAGTTCGGCCGGGTGGTGGGGAGCGGTAACCCTGCAGACTTCATCCCCGCTCTGCAATTCCTGCCCAGCAAGACAATGACGAAGTTCATGGATATCAACACTCGCTTCAACGAGTTTGTGCAAAAGATCGTCAGCGAGCACTATGCCACCTATGACAAGGTACGCCACACATTAAGTCCATCCTTCTTCCACGAAAATGAGACATTGTTTTCCCTTTTTAATCACTGCGTATGAAAGATTTATTGAGATCGTCCAATCATCTTCTTTCAGGACAACATTCGTGACATCACAGACTCCCTCATTGATCACTGCGAGGACAGGAAGCTAGATGAGAACTCCAACATCCAGATGTCCGATGAGAAGATTGTAGGAATTGTCAATGACCTGTTTGGAGCTGGTAGGTTGAATTTCTCCACACATTGAATGACCTGATCAGGAGTGACCACCCCATAAATAAATTTAAAAAAATATCCTTACCGAGGTTATGTTTCTCTTCTAGGTTTTGACACCATCTCCACAGCCCTGTCTTGGTCAGTGATGTACTTGGTGGCGTACCCAGAGATAGAGGAAAGGCTTTATCAAGAACTGAGTAAGTACAGCTATTTTTACACAAGATACTTCCATTTATATCACAGGACCGTTTTCATTCTTGCTCTGATTAATGGTAAAAAAAAAAAAAAAAGTATTGCAGGAACGCACATTTTGCTGCTCTCAAAGTTAAATGGTTGATTGTGATTCTTTAATCAATTAAAAGTGTGGGAGACTGCAACCTCAATCCTCATCCTGAACTAATAGTCAATGATCTTTTTTCATTTCCAGAGGACCAAGTGGGTCTGGATCGTACTCCTCTCCTCTCTGATAAACCCAACTTACCCTTTCTGGAGGCCTTCATCCTGGAGATCCTTCGCCATTCTTCGTTCCTGCCCTTCACCATCCCTCACTGGTGAGCTTCATCTCTTTTAGTTGCCTGAGAGTATCACATGTACCTGTGAAAGGATGTTAGATGTTAAAGATATGTTAAATTCTTCAGAACCAACACAGCAACATTGAGCAAAATACATAGCTATTACAACCACAAGAATGTGTGTGATATAAACCTGTAAACACACAACCGACTAACACTTTGTCCTTCTTTTTCAGCACCACAAAAGACACATCTCTGGACGGCTACTTCATTCCCAAAGACACCTGCGTCTTCATCAATCAGTGGCAGGTTAACCATGATCCGTAAGTTATTTTTGTTATAATGAAGATACTAACAATTCAGAGCTACCCAGTACAACCAGTAGAGAGAGCTATGTTAAAGCTCAGGCAGACCTTGCTCAAAGGAGCCCCATTGATAGTTGCAAAGAAGCACAGCAGTCCTCCAAGTGATCATAGACCTGCATTTTTATTTGTGCAGCTTATCTTATTTCTTCATTCTCTGCACTTTTTCAGTGAGCTGTGGAAAGATCCGTCCACTTTCAACCCAGATCGTTTCCTGAGCGCCGATGGCACCGAAGTCAACAAGCTGGAGGGGGAGAGGGTAATGGCTTTCGGCATGGGAAAGCGGCGCTGCATCGGCGAGGTCATCGCGCGAAATGAAGTCTACCTCTTCCTGGCAATCATCATCCAGAAGCTGCACTTCCACACGATGCCTGGAGAGCTGCCGGACATGACCCCAGAATACGGTCTCACAATGAAGCACAAACGCTGCCACCTGAGAGCCACGATGCGAGCGAGGAACGAGGAGTGAAGCTATTTATAATGTACAATGTATGATTCAATATATATATATATATATAGATATATATAAGTTGACTCTAACACTGTATGGGTCACAAGCCAGTGAAAGACGCATCTTTCTCAGAATGTAGTAAACTAAACTGCTCCCATTAAGAAGTTGTAAAACACTCAGAGACTTTGAGAAGTTTCCTTGTTCAACTTTGGGACACACAGTATGTTTTACTGCATAGGCATTACTATTTAGGCTGTTGCAACCTAAACTGTTTTCTTCTGTGACACAGGACTCTGAACTGAACAGATATTACCTTGTTATGATACCATTTACACTTGTAAGCTAATTATTTTAATTCCATTGTAATGTGGATGTAAGACACTGAAGCTATAGTTGTATCCCAAAATGTGATTTTTTTTGTGTATATTCTTTGTATTTTATAAAGTCATTTTTTTTTATGTGCCTAGCGTTTGTATATATTTGAGGTGAAATAGTTTTGCTGTGCATCTATATGAAATATCAGGACACCAAAAGAGTTCCAGTGATTTTTTGGAATATATTAGTAGGCTATACAATTTTGTAATTCTATCTCTAATGTATCAATGATTGTATAGCATGTAAGGGCATGTGATCGGAGCACCACGCAAATAAAACATGTTGAATAATGATCATCTTGTTCCTATTGTTTGCTTCATTTGAAAGAAAAATAATCCACCCACACAGTGATAGAGTGATGGACATCACATAAGAATGAATACAGTCACTGATGAGTAAAAAAAAAAAAAATCCATGTCAGACTGTATCAGAGTATTGAGTTGCCGTGTGAACTTTATAGAGAGAGAGAGGGAAAAAATGGTTGCGTCAGCTCTGTCCACAGACATAGGTGGAGGCAACATTTCCTGCTACAATGTAGCACATGTGAAGAAATTAGGAAAAATTCTTTACAAAAATTAAATGTAAACTCCAAGATTTTGATTCCCATCTACTTGAAGAAAATAGTGTCATCGCCATAGAAGCTGCAGGATATGTCAGTGCATGTCACAGCCTAAGAGACAACCACAACAACACATAATAGATGTAACTCACACTTTTATTTACTCCTCTAATTCATGTTTTTTTTTTACATTTATCCTTTGATATTGCAATATATTGTTATTAATTGATTTTTATATGTTTGTTTGTTTTATTGACACAACAAACATTAATTACTTCTTTATTGTTTTCTTCCATTTGTATGCATGTTCTTTTTAAATATCTATATATTGTAATTTTCTTAATGAATTGTATTCAAAATTTCAAGATGTTTATAGTCACGCTGGTTATACAGATACAATCGTGTGAAATGCTTTTTGCTGGGAAGCTCCATTAAAGTAATAAGTTATATAATAATTATAAAAGGAAATACTTTGTACAAGGGCATATTAAGAACATATGTATTAAGAACATATACAGTATATACAGTATAAGATATATTTTTGTGTGAGAAGGTGTCGTATGAATTATCTATTTAAAAGCCTGATGGCCTGGGGGTAAAAACTGTGACCTGGGGGTACTGTATCTTCTACCAGAGGGCAGGAGGGAGAATAGGCTGTATATCCTCCTGAGAAACCAGCCCATTGACATGTGTCCTCTGTAGTGGACATTTTGTCCACATGCATATCCTCTCACTCTTTTGTCCTACTCTATCAACCCCTGGTGTATTGTAAAGAGGACATCCTAGGCTTTCCAGTGATATGGCATGTGTTGTTGGTTTTTTTAATCAATTTGAATGTATTCTTGGTTTAATATCACTCTACAGCCATAATCTGTTAATTTTTTTTGTCTTTTCACACTGAAATAGTCCTGTAGTTCACTACAGTGGACAATAAAAATAA
>CAKAOH010035827.1:0-10608 GCA_916701665.1 Sebastiscus tertius
TATATATATGGTGATTCTGGGTCTGCGCCCACACTACTTAAGTGTGGGCGCACACTTAATAAAAACTTAAGTGTTTTTATTATGCAAAAAAATTGTTGACAGTATTCACTGCGTTCACATGACCTCTGTGCTCTCTGTCCCAAAAGCTTGGACAAAAATTGGGGAAAGGGTTTTTGCATATTCCGCACCCTCAGCCTGGAATTTGCTCCAAAATGACCTAAAAATCAAGGAGCTGGTATCATTAAATATCTTTAAATCTAAAATGAAGGCCATAGAAGCAGACTCTATGGCATGCCAATGTTTTTGGCTCCCTTGTTGTTCAGCTGACTCCCAGAAAAGTTCCTTTTTGTCCCCCCATTTGTCTTTAGATAGTTCTCTTTTAATGCAAATGTTAGTGCTTTTAGTGTTTGTGAATTGTATTTTATCTCTATTTGTGTCTGTGTCTGCAACTTTGTGTTCTTGCTGCTGACTGTCTTGGCCAGGTCTCCCTTGGAAAAGAGGTTCTTAATCTCAATGGGACTAACCTGGTTAAATAAAGGTTAAGTAAAATAAATGAATAAAAAAAAATAAACAGATTTCAACATAACACCTGTAACCGTTATTCTAAGTTGTTCTGCTTTTTTTAGGAAGGCAAACATTAAAAGATGCACAACAGCCTCTTAATACATCCATGAACGGCCCACGCACACCTGCACAGAGAATGAAATTGAATTTTTATTTCTTTGTTTATTTGGTGGGTGGGGTTGTCAGTTATACCATGTAGTGTGGTAGAAAAAAAAGCCAGATCTGCCTGAATGTGGTACACAGCCACCGCGTCTCTCTGGCTTCCAAAAAACAGCAGATTTCAGACACCATCTGCTCAACCTGCTTGCTCCTCTTTATCCATATGCACAGCCCCCAAAATGAATTGAAACTGTCGCTTTATCAGGTGCATTGATTTGTGCAAAGGTAACTGCACATGTTTTAGCTTTTAAGTGGTTTCATCAACCCTACCAGCCAAAAATACACTCTTCAAAACAGTTTAGAGGTATGTTGATAGAGGTGGTGGCATATGATATATGCTGTTCACCTAAAATGTATTTTAACTGTATATTTATAATAGAAATTATGTTCTTCATATTCGATTTTTTTGAACATCTTGTTTATTATGTTTGTCAGGTTTGTCGGAGGGAAGTTGAACATGTGCTACAATGCCGTGGATCGTCATGTAGAGAGCGGCCGTGGAGAGCAGCCCGCCATCATTTATGACAGCCCAGTGACTGGAACTAAACAGATCATCACTTTCAGGGAACTCCAGGACCAGGTAAATAGTATTATTAGAAAAACAGCATAAAGAGCTGGAGGCGTCACTTTGTTAAAGCCTTCAAACTGAGACAGTTTTTTTCTGCCGCGGCTGGCTGCTGGATTGAGCCAACATTAGCATGGAGAACAGCAAAATACAATAATGAAAAGGAAGGGAAACGATTACCTTGATTGACATTTGGACAGAGGCGTCAGTTAAATTTAAGACTCAATTTCATGTACTATAATTAAAAAAATGTGCTTTTTAGTGGTAGCACCCAGAGCCAAAAGACATTTAATGTGATTTAATTAAATTTACAAAAAAGATATTGAGTTATTTCATTTCTCAGATTATGTCCAATTGAAGGCAATCAATTTAATAGACTTAAATTCACACATTTTATTCACATTAATGCATACAAAAAAATGCATAGAAGAAGCCCAGAAGCACAGTCTGTTTTGCCATCACTCATTTATGCTGGTTATAGTATGGTTTGAAAGAGTGCAGTGCCAAAATGCATGTTGATATTCAATTCTCTGCATTGGTCGGCTCTGTGTCTCGGCCCAGGTGTCCAGGTTAGCAGGAGTCTTGGTGAAGAATGGTGTACGGAAAGGAGATCTGGTCGTCATCTACATGCCCATGGTGCCGCAGGCCATGTTCACCATGTTGGCCTGCGCGCGGATCGGCGCCCCGCACAGCCTCATCTTCGGCGGCTTCGCTTCCAAAGAGCTGTCTGTCCGCATCGATCACGCCAAGGTTAGAAAGTCTCGTTACTTTTGTCATGAGCCATGACAACATGATAATTCAATGTCACTCTTCAGTTTCCTTTGACCGCTCATTAAAAACTGAGGACAGGCTGATGCGATGACTGTTCTTTTTATACTGCTTATATGACGCAGGGTGATAACACGGCTGCAACTAATACTTTTCCAATTCCCATTTTGATGTGCCATTAGTAATGAGCACTATTCACCATGCAAAATCTCTTGAAACTCTGAAAGCCAGAGGTGCCTGAGGCTTCTTTGTTTTTGCGAGCTCAAAATGAGTCATTCACAGCGGAAAGCACTCGGTTCTTTTTCCCCAATCATCAAACGGAGAATGATATCAATGCCATCTGCATTGAGATATTTTAACAGGGCAACGGAAGAATTAATGGAACAATGTGACATTTTCACAGGGACTGTTTGTGAAGATTATGATCTCTGTTGACTGATGTGTTTATACAAATATATAAATCTGAAGAAATACAGTTTTATTATTAAGTATACTTGATCCAGTGTTTAAACTTGTATTGTTGTGGTACTCTCCAGGAGACAGTTAATGTTGGAGTATTGTTGACTCAGTTGTTTTTCAGATTAATAGTTAATATGATCTGGCGCTGCAACTAATGATTATTTTCATCATCGATTAATCTGTCAATTATGTTCTTTATAAATCGATTAGTTGTTTGGTTTATATAATGTCAGAAAATTGGGAAAAATGTCTATCAGTGTTTCCTGAAGCCCAAGATGACGTCCTGACATGTTTTGTTTTGTCCACAACTCAAAGATATTCAGTTTACTGTCACAGAGGAGTAAAGAAACCAGAAAATATTCACATTTAAGAAGCTGGAATCAGAGAATTATGCCTTTTTTTTCTTTTTTTTTTAATCCTAAAAAAATACTCAAACCGATTATCAAAATAGTTGCACATTAATTTAATAGTTGACAACTAATCGATTAATAGTCATAGCTCTAATCTACATACAGTATGAACAAGGTCACTCCTTTCATAGATATGAGTCCCACTTTGCAATTCAGCAATAAAGCAGAAGAGAAGAGGAAAGTGAATGATTGTTCAGCTCCTCTGTACACAGTGCAATACCTTCCAATGACCACTAGGGGATAATGAGCTCATTACAACTTGGTGCGTTCCAATTTAGAGGCTTTCTCCTTCAAGGTTGTGTAACGTATGTGCATCAAACTTTAAAATCTAAAAAAGTTACAGTAGATGTTATTGACTTCGTGGGAACACCTCAGGTGTGTTGTATGTAAGCCTGCTATTTATTCTGGTATCACCATGAAACGCATGTTAACAAGGCTTATGTAAACTGGATTTGACTCGACACTGGAAGTTCCAGTGCCACAGGCGGCAGACTCATACCGCTAATACCCTGTTTAATATTCAGTAAAACAAATATTCAGGGGCAGATATGATGGGAGCACTAGATTCTGTTTTATGATATAGGAACATGAAGTTCTTGACATTTTTTTAGCGCGATAACATTCTCACCTGTCTCTGAAATACAGCGAGCAGCAAGTCAGAAAACCATGGCATCGTTGTGGATACTGATCTCAATTTTTTTGAAAATCGGATTACCAATATCACAAGATAAGAAATGTATCAAAACTTAGAGCATTCATATCTCAAACTGCCTCTCAGAAACTGATTCATGCATTTATCTCAAGCAGGTTAGACTGTACTGCAACGCTTTATTCGCAGTATTATCCAAACAGTCAGTAGGACGGACGGCTCCAGCTCATTCAAATTGCAGCAGCCAATTAAGAGTCCTTAACACGTACATGAAAATTTGAACATATTACTCTGGTACTGAAATCACTCTGACTCCTGGTTAAATAACAGAATCACCTTAAAAATCCAGCTAATAGTCTATAACAGGGATTCTCAAAGTGGGGTCTGTGGCACTCTGCCAGGGGGGATTCATTCATTTAAATCATCATGATATCATTTTTGTCTACAAAAGGCTTCACAGTTCAACAAATAATAATTTAATTTTTCAAATCTACAGTACAATAGTAGTTCTATAACTCTAGAATCTGCAAATATGTTTAATACATGTCCAATATCTTCCTAGTACATTTCTCCTGTGGTGTTCTTTCACAAAACCAAGACTATAGACGTGTAAAATATAGGCTTAACGTCAAATTATTCAAAAGGGACGTATCTGAGGGAGTCCCCGGTGTATTCTCTATCTTGTAAGGGGATTTTCGTGGCTGAAAAAGATTGAGAACGTCTCTGGTCTATAAAGCAGTTGATGGTTTGTCTCCTCACTACATGTCCGACCTTGCTCACTGACCATAACCCGATCAGGTGCTCTCAGGCCATCAGACAGAATTAGATCCAGGTCCGGTGAGGGTACTTTTTCGGTTTCTGTGTGGCCCTGCTATCTGGAACAAAGCTGCCTGATGACTTGAGGTCCATCACGACCGTGTCCGCATTCAAAAGCAAATTAAAAACGTTCCTATTCCCCCAGGCTTATGGGTAATTACTGTGACTGTGTGCAGGGTTTTTCTATTTGATTGTGTTGATGTTTTGGTTTTTTTTATTGCTGTGTGGTTGGCTGCATGCTTGTGGATACTACTGCAGGGGTTTCCGCCAGAAAAGTTGTTAGGTCCGCACCCTAAAAACTTGCGTGCAGGAGACCAGAGGGAAAAGACGTTGTGTGTTCATCTCTCTGTTTCTTTTGCAGCTTCTAACAGAGTCTGCTGCTTCCCTGTTTGTACTTTCGAGTCGTGTTAAGTTGATGAAAACCAACATTTCCTGATTTCGCCTGCTACTCTGCATAGTAAAAGCTTCAAGATAACAATATAACGGGACTTATACTGCGAGGAATAAGGAAATGAAATGTGTTTATCACTGTTTTACAACCGCTACTTTGACTACTAGTCACAGCCGTGGTTACACACACCCAGGCAGGAAGCTCTGTTGTAATGGAGACGTAAACCCCTGGCAGGCTACCATTCTTGCAATACACTGGTGGAAACCCTGTTCTGTGTTCTTATATTTATCTTGTTCATGCTATCTTTGTGCTTAAGTTTATGCCTCCTATTTCTAGATTTTGTCTTTAACCGCAAAGCACTTTTGAGTTTACGTGTAATGAAATGTGCTATATAGCTAAATTGCCATTGCGTAATCTGTGTTTTTCCTCAGCCAAAGCTGATGGTTACAGCCTCATTTGGCATCGAGCCAGGCAGAAGAGTGGAGTACATCCCTCTGGTGGAGAAGGCCTTGGAGCTGAGCTCTCACAAGCCCTCTAAAGTCCTCATCTACAACAGGCCTAACATGGTAAGAAGCACAATGGATCATAAAAGCCTAATTTGTCCAATGTGGTGTCATTTCAAAAAACCTGCTGACTGTTTGACACAATGTAAACACATCTGGAATATGGCAGCCAAATGTAAACCTGATTAGTTTAGTCACTGTATAGCTTCTGTTTGGGAGAAAAAACAATTTCCCAAGGCTAGTGGTTGCTGTTTTTTAACCTATAAGAACTAAAGAGCATCATATTTTAAAGGATTATAGTCCAAGAATAAGCCAAATGTGTATGAATGGTAAATCCTGCAAATGTATGAAAAAGAGGAAAGGATGTATGGCTGCTTCAAGTAGATGAGAGGAAATGGAAAAAAATGTGTAGTGTGCTTGCAGCTGAGGGGAGGTTGTCATAAAGAGCCTGGCACAGATCCAGTTTGGAAGCCGTGCAGAATGATTATACAGCACGCGATTATGCATTAATATGGCGACAGCGAGCTGAAATTTGCTTCACCTTCACACGAGCGTAAAAAAAAAAAAAAAGAAACACATTGAATTTTTAGGTCTAGAAAATAGAAATGATTCTTAAAAATTGATCGCACAGTGTTGCAATCATTCTCCTGGCCCTCAAATTTGTCATCAGTTACGCCACGTACCTCCTGACTGACTCTGTTGTGTTCTTAAATTAACAATACACAATGCATTTGATCTGGTTTGTATTACTCAATGTTATTTATCAGGGAATGATCTGCCGAATTAAGAGATCGCTGTTGCATCTTTTTTTTTTTTTTTTGGAAGATATACATGGATCCATTAGTGAACTCTGAGAAAATGGTTTTTCAAAGGAGAATCAGCGTAAACTCATCCTCTTAAAATCATGTGAAGCACCACTTTTGAAGGTGGCCGCGGCTGCTTTATCAATTACTGCATTCAGCGAGCAAAAGGTTGGGGTTCCGCGAAGACGGCTTCCAACATGAAAGCCTTGTTAAATCAGCCAAGTTTTTACTCTGGGCTCGGCTCTGAGTGAAGTGAGCTAAAAGGGATGCATTTCAGACAGCTGGGGGTTATACGGGCTGTCTGTCCTCCGCCTCGAGAGGCTGTGTGATATTGAACGATCTTAGTCTTGAGCTCCTTCCCTGAGAACCAAAGACAGAAGTGGCCGGGACTTTTTTTCTTTTTAGCCTCCGGGGACGATTTAAATGTTAATGAAATTAAATTATCAAAGAGATTTGAAATGAGGCAGATGTCAGCAACTGGAGATGTAAGAGGGCATTAATATATGACCTGACATTACCTCTGTGGGGTGACTCCAAGAGATTCCAATGACTGATGGGAGTTAAAACAGAATTTAAACATAAACGTCTATGCTATATATATATATATTTATATATATATTTATATATATATTTATTCAACTTTAAGTGAGAAGTTATATCCCAACGGGAATTTTTGGCTCCCCACTTTCAGGTGTTACGGTAATAAAGTGGTCTAATGCCTTCTTTCCACATAGCTCTGTGGGTCAGGGCCGCTCGCTGGTGTGGGAGGATCCGCTCATGGGAACTTTTTCCAGCGCTGCTGCACCTGAGTCAATGGAATTGATCAATAACTCGTTCTGTATGAACACTCAGAGATATATATATATATATTACGGCCATTTGAAGCTATAGAGCAGTCACAGTCTTCTTCAAAAAAATGACTTGGTGTGGTAATGTGTGTTCTTTTAAACACCACCAAATCAATGTGATTGGATGATTGGAAGTGTCTGCCAATCCCCTATTGGTTGAGGAAGTGACATCATCACATATCCATTGCACCATGAAAAAAAACCAGGAAGAGAAGAGAAGACAAATCCATGTCAAACAAAGAACATCAAACATACATACATATCACTATTGAAGGAAAACACTAATAATCTTACCATAAATTATCACACAGCACATGATCATAAGTACATAAAGTTAACACATTAAAAACACTTGCTTGGTCAATTTACTAACAGCAACTCAAACAACAAGATCAAAATGCCAAGCCATCATCATCATTGCAGTTAAGTAGAAGTTCTATATTTCACAGACACACACACTCAAATCTAATTCATCATTGAGCCCGAAGTGGGACCCAAAGGTTTGGCCCGAAGTGGGACCCAAAGGTTTGGCCCAAAGTGGGACCCAATGGTTTGGCCCAAAGTGGGTCCCAAAGGTTTGGCCCAAAGTGGAGCTCTGTTATCCAAAAGGCTTCTCGTTTAAGAAGAGCTTCCTCTAGATCACCTCCACGTTTGGACAAGACCACTTTTTCAATCCCACAGTAGCTGAAAGTTGTGATTGGATGATTAGGCTGTTTGAAATGGACTGCTATTGGGTTATCTAAATTATTATTGCGGATAGCTGACCGGTGCTCCTCCATACAGACTTTTAATGCTCTTGTTGTCATACCAACATAAGCCTTAGCGCAGCTACATTTGATTAAATAGATGACTCCTGTTGTTGAGCATGTAATGACTCCACGTACTTTATACTTTTTTTCCAGTTAAAGGATGCAAAAAGGTGTCACATTTAGTTGTGCAGTTACATTGTGCACAGTCTTAGTCTTTGCCACAGTTTTAATAGAATGAAAATTAGCATGTACCTGATTTTTCTTTGTTTTTTTAGGAAAAAGTATCAATGAGTCCGGAGTTGAGTCTGGATTGGGATGAAGAGATGGCCACAGCTCGGCCGCACGACTGTGTTTCTGTTCCCTCCAACCACCCTCTCTACGTCCTCTATACATCCGGGACCACTGGAACACCAAAGGTACTCACATTACAGGCTTGTAGTCAACAGCAGCAGGGAGAAAATCAGTACCTGATTCATAGTTACAGACGTCATGTAAACATACATTATCACGTAGACTAGCTCTAGGATTTACGGTCGGCTGTTTGTCTAAACGCCGTCAGTTCTTGTATAGAGCTTTTTCGTGTGACTCATCTGCTCTTTGACAATCCGGGCCCAATCTAAACACCATCACCGTGACGTAAATAAGACAGAGCATTTCCACAGCAGGAGCTGGAGCTAACGCAGGAGGAATTGCCTGCAGGCAGTTTCAAATGGAAAAAAAAAAAGCACCCAGCTCCTTTCAAATAGCATCATTCTGTCTTTGACCAACAGATGATATAAAATATCCACCTGCTGGCTAGTTCCTGAGCTTAATAGTGCTGTTATTGCCAGCTTTTTCCTCTGAGTTACTGCGACTTTCTCAGTCGTTGCTGTAGGGAGATGATCCGTTTTTAGAAAAAAAATCTCTATAATTGGAGACTTGAGGACAGACTGTTTCGCTTCGGAAATGTTTATACAGCACCATTAACTAATAAAAGCCAGAAATTGGAGTCAGTTTGAGAAGCATCATTTGAAACAACAAAATGCCATCCCCTTCACCGGAGCAGGGCTGTGTTTAGATTGATATTAAACGCCTGCCTCTTTGCCTAGCGCAAAAAACCTGTCACCAGTCTGATGTTTTTTTTTTCTTATCTTGTCCCCCAGGGTGTTGTGCGAGACACTGCAGGCTACGCTGTGATGCTGAAATGGACCATGTCAAATATTTATGGACTCAGTCCTGGAGATGTAAGGCAATAAAGCATCCTTTTTTTTCTGCGTTAAAGCCACGTTTTTGAGAGCACAGAGAGAGATTGCTCTGTACTTGAAAAGAAGATTTGATGACCATGTAATATGTCATATGTTTTGGAAGTAGTGTGTTTTCTATTTCCGTTTACATATATATAACATAAGCTATTTGATTTACATTTATAGTATTTCCTTTAGAGTATCTGTACATATTTCACCTTTTTTTTTAACCTGTTGCAGGTTTGGTGGGCGGCGTCGGACCTGGGCTGGGTGGTCGGCCATTCATACATCTGCTATGGTCCCCTGCTCCACGGTAATAGCACAATTCTCTACGAGGTATGTCCCCTTTAGGCGAGGTTTAATATCGAAAAACTAACAACAGCAGTGTTGCAAACACCTTGAATTACCAGGAAATGTGCAATAAAACCTGAGCTGTTCAACCTCCAAAGCTGCACGAGTCAGGTTTTAATGTCTGCCTGGCATCTGCCTCTGTTGGCTCTGCAGGGCTGAATACATCCATATTTGGTTAACGACTCCAGTTCGTGTGGACTCTGTTTTACTCTGTTGCCATGTTTGACTCTGGCTGCTACAGTCCGCTGTCAAGAGGCAGACTGCAGCTCTCTCTATTTTAGTCTTTCTCTCCTTTTCTTTTTTCTAATGCCAGTCAATGTATCACCTGCATATGCATTTTATTCCCTGCCACACTGGAGTTAAGAAATACATTTCAGTTTACAGAATATGTTTTTAAGTTCGGTGGTGGGCGATATATCGTATATACTTCACGTATTGGGGCTTGTTCTACGTGGGATGTAGTAAATGACTGTCGAAAACAATGAGTACAAACTGTCACGTAATCTTTTTTAAGCTGCCGGCATGAGACTCGCTTCGGCGTTTTGCTTATCTCGCTCTCTCCTGTGGCTCTTTCCCTCTCATCGACACAAAAAGAAGTGGGCGAGTATGCGTGTATGACGTATGGCGTGTGTTTGTGTATCTGGAGGGAAGCAGGGAAAGAGCCTGGAGAAAGCGAAAGAAGTGAAGCGCCAAAGCAAGTTTACACTTGTTTTGAAAGAAAAAGACAGTCAAACTAGCCCCCACATTGGTTTGCGGTACGTGTATATACTAGGCATTATGGTAAGAGTGTGTAAGAACTAACTTCAAAACAAAAGTAACCTACCAGTGAATGTGATTTATATGATTGAATTTTACATTCATTCAATAAATCAGTCAGCCAGTCAATCAAAAATCAATCAATAAATAAATAAATACATAAATAAATAAATAAATAAATAAATACATAAATAATTAATTAAATAAATAAATACAGAAATAAATAAAACTAAATTAATAAATAATAATTAAAATTATTTATTAATTTTAGCCATATCTCCCAGTCCTAGATGAAAGAATATATGGTTTAAAAAAATAATAGTATTTAAATCCGTCTTTGGGAGTGGTGCAGAAGCAGTATTTCAATATTTTGCTCCCGACAGCATGTTAATCGTACAGCACAATAGTACCAATAGACATTGGGAAACTGCAAACAAACTCCATCAAATGGCAAATGCAACGAAATCCACCTTATTCCAGATTTTTTACTGTTCCATTTAAATTGGTAAAGCATTTTTTTTTTAATTTTACCCAAAAAAAATATGTGGGAGGTTATAATGGAATGGAGTGGAACAAATATATATATATATATAT
>CAKAOH010035827.1:10628-39162 GCA_916701665.1 Sebastiscus tertius
CCAGTCAATAAATAAATAAATAAATAAATAAATAAATAAATACATACATAAATAAATACATAAATAAATACATACATAAATAAATAAAACTAAATTAATAAATAATAATTAAAATTGATGCTAAAAAAATTTAATTTCAGAGAAAATTTTAATTTCAATCGAGATATTTTTTATTAGCCATATCGCCCAGTCCTAGATGAAAGAATATAATGTTTAAAAAGTAATTGTATTTAAATCCGTATTTGGGAGTGGTGCAGAAGCAGTATTTCAATATTTTGCTCCCGACAGTATGTTAATCGTACAGCACAATAGTACCAATAGACATTGGGAAACTGCAAACGAACTCCATCAAATGGCAAATGCAACAAAATCCACCAATACCAATTTTACCCCAAAAAAAAATATGTGGGAGGTTACAATGGAATGGAGTGGAACAAATATATATATATATACAGTATATTCCAGCAAAATGTTAATTTCACCCAACAGCATCGGTTCACACTTTAAGGACACGGCCCCTCCATTGAGCACAACATTGACATGCAGCACACCTGACTTCTCATAAAACAAGTGGCGAAGGGATAAACAAGCATTAATGAAATATATTTTCTGCATGAATGTGTGTTTTGAACAGCCCCTTGATATTGATGCATCCGATTATTACAGGTAATTTGGCTTTTGCTTTGTGAGTCCGCCGCCCATCGGCGAGTGGAATAGATTCTCCGTGCGAGGCTTCTTATTATGCGGAAGGTTATTAGCATGCAACTAAATCTGTAGACCGGGGCTGAGAGGGGATGTGTGATGTGTGATCTTACAATGTATTTCTCATGTTCAGGGACTCTCATTACATTTGCACTCAGGCTTTCTCTCACCTGTAGGAAGCAGATCTGCTTGGCAATGAATTAATCTGCCCTTCCTTAAATCAATGTTTGACTCCAGCCACGAAGGTTCTTGTGCTAACAGCCCGTCTCTCTCCAGGCATGAAGCTGCCAGCCCTTTGTTTTTCCTCTGATCAATACACGGACACAAATATTTATTCAGAGCAAAAAAATGACACCCGGAACTCATTGCTGCTGTTTACTATTCTCATTCATCTGCAGTTGTCTCCTAACTGTAAGGACAGGCTAGTTGGAATACTAAAAAACACAGAGGAAATTGCTGTTGAAGGCATTTTGCCTGCAGACGTCTTCGGTGTCTGTCTTTTCTCCTTGACAAACAACACTCCTATAATGCAACTGTGTTTCTAATCCATGGATTTTGGTGCCCATCTGTCTGGAAGGCAGCCTTCCAGTGAGCCTCCCCAGTTTAAACAGCTGCTCTATGAATATTCATGGTATGTAGTTGAAGTGGATTTGTGCTGTGGAACACAACGTAGAGATATCGCTGTGATGTTTTTGAGCTTCCACAATAATCTCTGTATCTGCTAGTATCTGTATCTGTCAGTCGTTTTGATTTTATATGCCTGCATCCATGCTAGAGTTGGTGGACTAACCAGGTGTTGCTGTACTGTCTGTTTTACAGGGCAAACCTGTGGGGACTCCAGACCCTGGAGCATTCTTCCGTGTCCTGTCTGAACACGGAGCCTCCTCCCTGTTCACAGCACCCACAGCCATCCGAGCCATCCGCCAACAAGACCCCCATGCTGCAATTGGGAAGAAATACCCCCTGTCCAGGTAGAAAGCAGCACTTCACACAACAGGACATTCCCTAGAACCAAGACTGTTGATGCAGTATTTCTTTATAAATAAAGCACTAGGTGAAGGAGTACATTTTTATATTGCACCATGGAGGTTAGTCCTTAAAATGACTGACTGACAATCCTGATAAATGATGGTAATTAATCAGTCTTTTAAAAGCAAATTGTTTTTGGTTCCAGCATCTCATCGACAGTGAAGATGAGCTGCTTTTATGTGATTGTAATTTGCGAAACAAAACAGAGCAAAGCCACTTTGGAGAGGTTACCTCGGGTTATGAAAGTAATAGTTGTTTTCAGCCTTGGTTATCTCAATGTAAAAGAAGCCCACATACATAAGTCTATCAGGCTATTCAAAAACTAAGATAGTTAACAAGTAGAATATTGATTTTTAAGCACAACTACAGTATGTTTATGTTTGAAAACTGATCAATCTATGCTATGCACACACTTTAACGTTTTAATTTGGCACGGTGTAAGACCTAAAGTAAGGAGTTGTCTTTAGCAGATATTTGATGACTTTTTTTTATCAATATTGATTCATAATTGATTCCCTTATTGATTCCTGATAAATTGACTAACAGACTAACTTTCGTCGTCCCATAACCGTCCTGAACTCACCGTCAAAAATTCTAAACGTTATCCTTTTAATTTATTATTGTCATCTACAGTGGTTATTTGCATAAAAACAACACAATTCAAATTATTAGGAAATAAATTCTTATTTTTATTTAAATATTTGCTTCGATCAAAAAAAAATAAATCTTGGCATCAGTAGTTCTAATGATGTATTAAAAGCTGCTTAGAGCTAGTGTAAGGAAGTTAAACAGGTCATAACTCCCTCTCTATTATCTATTTTATATTGCTGTGAAAACACCTCCTTCAAACAACTGGATTTAGTCAAGTTTCTCACCAAAAACTGCATTTTACAAGATTGCATTTGAACACGTCATGATAACGTTATAATCTACTTTCACCCAATACACATTTTTAATGAATAGCAGCATAATGTACAATTATCATGGAAAAAATAGGGTGCACCCTTCAGGTTTAGTAATATTAGCGAGACGCTTTTGAGTGTTTTTTTTCCGGCGTTACGTCATTGTGCACGCAGCAACTGTCAGAAAGCACCAATAAGAGGAATCGATAGTCAACGGAGGCTTGCGATATCAAGGAATCTGACAACTGGGAACCGATTCTCTATTCCCATTCCTACTCCTATCAAGATAATTGACTGATGCCTGGACTGAACATGGAAATAAATCTGGTGAAACTTTGAAGACAGCGGGTGGTAGGTCTTAACCTTCAACTGCGGTTAGTTTGTCGAGCTTTGAAACTCCAGGAGCGATGTGTTAAAGCGTCTCGTGGCTGACGGTGTTCCGCACAGCCTGTCCAGCCTCTCGTTAGTCTCTGACCATCTGTTGATGCACAGCCCTCTCCCACCTTCCGTATCTGACAGTCTGTACCCTCAGTTCAACTCGCACGGGTGTTAATCAGGATGGATAACAAACAATGACAAGTCGCTGCAGCTCACCTGTATTCAATAATACAGTGTGGTCTCACAGCTCAGAGTTAAAACACATTTTTTTCTTGGTATTCATTTTCACCCAGAGAGTGAAGTATTTGCTGAGATTATTAGAATTATTAATTGTTCGGTGTGGAGCAGAGAAAAACTTGGACCTGAGGGGTTGCGGTGTCAATTCACCACTTTCCCTTCTGTTCAGCAGTCTGAAAATGCCTCTAAGCACACAATCATAAAGCAATTCTGAGTGCGGATGACCTATGGCCCCAGTGAATCATTCAGTAACTCTGGCGTTGTGTGCTGAATTTGACGATGTTCGGTTGTTTGCTGTGCTGAATGCATAGCACCTTTTTTTTTTTTTTTTTTTTTTTTTTTTTTTTTAAAGGCTATATTATTTCCTACAATATTTTTACCTCAAATATCTTTGCCATTTATCTTCCCTTTTCGACCCCGCCGCAATCAGTCATGTAAGCGACATGCTGTTTCTGTGTACACGTCCTTATTCTTAATGTGTCTTTTCCCCTTGGAGGAGGCAGGTCGGTGAAAGATTACTATATTTGCCTTGTGCGCTCTGCAAAAACATGTCACCATGACATGACACAGAGGCAGCAATACAAAGGGAGCAATGAAATGTGATTTCATTTTAGCACAGGGGCGGCTCAATGTCTGAGCCTTTTTTTTACTCGCTCCCTTTTATGATACTTTCAATTTTACAGTTCAAAAAAAAAAAAAAGATTTTCTGCCAATAAATTGTGGCATTTTGAAAACTCTGAATGTCGGTTTAATATTCTAATTGAAAAAGGTTTGTGTAGCGGAGCAGTTATCTGACAATGTGGGTGTCAGTTTCTTGTCTTGAAAGTCTAATTTTATATGTGAATGAGAGCGTTTGTGTCAATGGATCCAGATCTAGTCGATGCTTTTTGCCACCTCGTGGAACACAATGGAAGGATATGTCAATACTACAGTAATAATGCTGCTTTTTAATTAAAAGTATGTTGATGGAAGTAGTAAAACCTTTCAGAAAAAAACTCCTAGCTTTATTATCAAACACATAATTTCATGCTAGAGAGGACTTAAACGATAATTTGATACGGCTCAAATACCCTGTCTGTTTATCGACACCGCGAGACGTTTACTCCCACCAGAGCCCGCTCGACTGTAATAGCCATGGACCTTTTATCAATGTGCTGGAGCCATATTACTTGTCACCATCGATGTACATTGTGAGTCTGGCTGCGGGGCTGTCTAAAGTTGTGAAAGGCTGCAGCGCTCTGCATAAATGTGGCATGACAAAAGGGGCAGACACTCTGTCAGTAGTGCTTTAAAGACGGGAGAAATAACTCAATGCGGAGAGAGCCTCAGTCATAAACAAGTGACAAAGTGCACGACTCCAGTCGAT
This sequence comes from Sebastiscus tertius, assembly GCA_916701665.1. NCBI lineage: Eukaryota > Metazoa > Chordata > Actinopteri > Perciformes > Sebastidae > Sebastiscus > Sebastiscus tertius. The sequence goes on from CAKAOH010035827.1 coordinate 15,243, forward strand.
AGAGCTTTTTTCGGTGCACAGTAAAAGCCGGTGCTGTTAAAGGTGACGATGTTTGCACCTTGTTTGCCTTTAACCTCTTCCACTCTTTGAGGGCTGCCGGTGCCCTCGGCTGAATTTATCATCTTTCAGAGGCTGTAGCAGGCTCTGTGTTAGAGCTAGAGTGAAGATACTGGTATCGCGTTAAACTAGAAAACCTAAGGAATAATAATTCTCCAAAGTTAGGCTAAATTTTGGTGAGGAAAAACTGGCATGGTGATTTTCAAAAGGGTCCCCTTGACTCAAGATATGTGAATGAAAATGGGTTCAATAGGTACCCACAAGTCTCCCCTTTACAGACATGCCCACTTTATGATAATCACATGCAGTTTTGGGCAAAAACCAATGCAGTTTTTTACATCACCTATTCTGAAAATGGTTTTCTGCATACTGGAGTACCTAAACAGTCTTGGAACTACATAAACTGACTGGAAAGCTGAGACTCTTGTGGATCCAATGAGCCCAATTGTATTCATGTGTTATGATTTTAGTCCCCATAGTAACCATTTCATTGTAGTGAGACCAATTTTTTGAAACTTGACTTCACTGTATAGGATAGGATAATCACAGCCTCATGAAACTTTACAGCCACAAACTAGAGACCTAGAGCATTCAGGGGATGGGTGGCTTCCCTAGATAGATTGACAATAAGGGGGTTTCTGAGCAGTTTCCATAACAGAAGTGCTCGCCATCCAATCGCCAAAACATCCAATTCTTGCGGAAATCTCCAAGTGTCAAAAGTTTTTGATACCAAATCACAGCATGGCTTTTTCTATGGTGTTCCTCAAGGTCTTAGTGTCTTAATGTTGTATTTTTGAGGGATTATTGATAATTTTTAATCAAATTCCGATTGGTAAAAATGGGTTAAATTTAGCACCAAATCTGTGTAACAAATGGTATCAACCCAAAAATTGCTGCAACAACTTATGAGACATAATAGTTCATTGGAATGGCCATCATATACAGTACTTCTATCATAATGTTCTAAACCCCGAATGTACCAGGGTATTCTCTGGTCTACTTGTCCCATGTTGTGGATGCATTTCTATATCGCACACTTGCAGCCATTCTGGGTTCAAGCACTAGTTTTGGAGATTTTAATGTCAATCTATGTGGAAAACATCACCGCCACCATCTTCAGCTATATTCTCATTTGCTTAAATCAGCGTCTCATTTATTCTCGCTTCAGCTTTGCCGCACTGAGCTCACAGAATCAGCTTTAAGCATCACGTTGATAACCTTAATCACCAAGAATATGTTGTTTTTCTGCTTTACTGGCCTCCTCCAAGGTCATACTGTAGAGATTAGTGTGGCCTTATCTTTACCAAACTAGCATAGAAATAGTTTTTATTGGCTAACATGTTGTGGCCAGTTTTGAGCAAATATTGAGAGAGAATATTTGCTTTTGCTATTTAACATCCTTTTTATTAGTTCATTCAACAGTTGGTACATTTCTTGATTTTAAATGTGGAACAATAAAGTCTTTGTTTGTCCTCATACTGTGTGCATGTGAAGATGTTTATCTTGAAACAGATGGTGCTTAACTTCATTATTTTCCTACATTTAATCAGTGGGCAGAATACATGTTAGGCAGTGAAATCAATATCTAAGCTCAAAGGAGGCATTTTTATTTGAACAAGGTTGGAAACGACTAACAAGCTGTCGAGACGTGAGAAAAATATCAATATTGTAGCTTTATATAATCTGAAATAACTCACACATCGCCGTCATTAATGTTTTACATATTGTCCTTGATTTTTATTTTTGGGGGAAGGAAAGATTTTCTTAAGATCTTTTCTTCCTGAAAACAGAACAAAGATGTTTACACCGACTATTACGGACTCAGTGTATAGTCCCTGAGCTTGGGCAGCTGCCAAACCATCCCCACCCTCCCACCACTGTTTCTGAGGTCACAGCGTCTGTGTGAATCCTCCAAACTTGTACTTCCATTGAACTCCTTAGAAAATATGAAAACCACAGAATCCGAATCGTCCTTGGATAACAAAGCATGTAGTGGAGAACATAAGGTCACTGTCAGGGCAGTGAGTCAATCATTCATTTATTCCACGTGTTGCGTTGCTCAGTTCCTGCAGGGCGTGATCTATCTGACAGCTTAATGGTGGTACATTGTTAATTCAGAGGTTTCATTATGGTCCTTGATGCACTTCCTTCATTATTTGATAAGAGTCCAGGCATTTACTCAAAGTGGGGCTGGGTGATATTTCAATATGATAATTTATCATCTTTCAATGGAATCGTATCGTGATAAATATATCGAGATATCATGATACACAATGACGCCGTTTAAATTGATAACAAGCATGTGTTAACTTAATTTTCTCAGAAAGTGTTATGTGAAATATTGTGAGGGAATATCATTTGAAGATTATGGTTTTGTTTTTACATCACACTTTACATTACCACCAGTGGGTAACCTCCATGTCTGTAAAGTGAAGCCAATGTGGAAGTGCCTTAAAGGTCCCATATTATAAAAAAGTGAGATTTTCATGTTTTTTTATTATAAAGCAGGCTTAAGTCCTATATAGATACTGTGAAAGTATCAAAACACTCAATCCACAGGGAAATACACACAGCCCGTATTCAGAAACTCTGCAATTGAAACAAGCTGTCAGGATTTCTGTCCATTTGTGAGGTCACGAATATACAATATTTAGACCCTTGACGCAATTTTAAACGTAAGCATTCTAAATGTGTCCCAGTTTATTCTTGGTTGCAGTGTATATGAATGTCATCAGCTGACGGGAAGTACACATGGACCCAAGCTGTTGCCTAGCAACACATTTCTGTTGCAATTCCGTCAAAATGCGCTAAAACGGAGTGTTTCAGACAGAGGGTAAATACAGGCATATTCAGGCTGACAGTATGAGGAAAATAAAGTTTTTTTTGAACATTACAGCATGTAAACATGTTCTAGTAGAAACACAAAATACAAGTATGAACCTGAAAATGAGCATAATATGGGACCTTTAAACTTGCATTCTTTCTATAGCCAGCAGGGGGCGACTCCTCTGGTTGCAAAAAGAAGTCTGATTGTATAGAAGTCTATGGGAAAATGAGCCTACTTCTCATCAAACAACGAGAAAAACTGAACAGGGAACCTCCAAAGAAAATCCTGATCAGATTTAAAACTCACCTACAGGTACTTGATATTAAACTGTCCCCCTTTAATGGAGGGGGAAAGTGTTATTTGCTACTGAACTGACTCCCAGGCATCCCTCAATATCTGGGTGGTGATAAATAAAGACAGAATATTTATGATGTTTTTCTGCTTACTAACATGAATTCTCAATTTTTTTTCTGGTGGGTGTAGCCCATGCTCCGCAGCCACAGTGTTCCTGACAACCAGAGAAACCATAATATTCCCAATGAACCCCAAGAACAATCAAGTTAAGAGCGTAGTGCTTGAAAAAAGAGAATATCATATAATCCAGGAGAGAAAGCGGGGAGGAGAGATGATACGATTCAGCGAGGAGACAGTGACATGATGAAACTCTTTTTGTCTGTTACAGAAGATAGAATGTGACTTCGAGTTTGATTGGAGTTGGAAAGCCATTTCGCTGTCGCGGAGCATTGAGAGCGATGAGTGATGACTGGCAGTCATTTGTGGGAAAGTGTAGCGATAAGACCAGCATCTATGGGTCCACTGTGGCCTGGAATTATAGGGGGGTTACAGATAGAGAGCAACCAGCAGTGTTGTGAGTGGGATATGAGCAGCCATGGGCAGCCGTCAGAGAGGGAGTTTGGGAGACAACTGTTGTGGGAGAAATCAGGGGAGGCTGAAGATAGAAACTGCAGTGTTTTGGGTCACTTGTAGGTCATGAAGGGAGGGTTTTTCATGCCAGGAAGTAGCGTTTCCCAAACTAGGAGGAAACTAATGTTTAAATAAGGAGGGACCAGTGAGGGAGGCACAACTTGGTCAGATTCCGATGTGGTCTCCAGCTACTCCATGATTCAGGGTCACATCAATATTGACTGAAAGGCCATATAGATGGGGTTTTCTTGGGGAGAAAGAGCAGCTTACTCCATGACTGTTTCCTGGAAGACAAACATCCAACTTGAAATGCCTTCCGAGTCTAAATGCATTTTAGAGGGAAGAAAAAAAGTGGAATTTTCTGCCATGACATTTAAAGCGAGAGGCTAAAAAACTGAGCACTTAGAGACTTCAGTGTTGATGATGCTCAACACAAACAATGATTCACCTCTACTGTCCTGATAAAGTGTGACCGTAAAGGAGGCAAACCATCCCAGACAGGACACAAAGACCCTTTTAGTCAGCAATGGAGGCGAGAACTATCTGCTTGACATTGTCCGAGGCAGTGGAAAGGATGGCTCAGTCACGGTTGGGATCACAGGGAAAGCGAAGTGAACTGGTTGTGGTCCAAAAACATTTACCTTGAAGAGATATTGCACGAGTTCAAAGTCACATTCAAGTGTATCAAGAGAAGTTCTCAGCCGTAGTTTATAGTACATCTAAACAGTTTTTCACAATTGACCCAGTTTTCACAACACGTCTCATACCCTTGAAACAAAGAGGTAAATCAGAGGCTCACAAGCTGCACAGCTCGGAGGATCAAGTGTATGATATATAATTAGAGTACTTAAAAGACACAGAGATGGCCAAATCCATGAAGCATGTACTCCACACTAAATTGCCAGGATTTGTTGTAGGCCCTTTGAGACATATTCAGATTCTCAGTAAATGTGAATTTCTGATGCATCCCATTTTTTCTGTTCTACATTTTGAAATTATTGTTTTCCACTCCACTTCTCTTTATCATAGACCCATTTTTGTCTTTTTTAGGGGGGTAAAGGGAGGTCTTTAGGGGGGAGATGGCTGGTCAACAGTATATTTCACATAGAAGTGGTGTAAATCATCTGAAAGCCGAGAACCTGAAGATTCATTTGAGATGCAGCTCTGCACTGTGGTTCAAGGTGTTCTAGACATAAAACAAGAAAAAAAAGATTGATTGATTAATTCATTCATTCATTAAAAAAAATATGAAAGTGTATAAAGGCATAGAACATTATGATAGATGTATATGATGGCCCTATTATGATGGCTCTATTATGTCTCATAAGTTCTTGCAGCAATTTTTGGGTTGACACCATTTGTTACACAGATTTGGTGTTAAATTTAACCATTTTTTACCACTTGAGAATTGATAAAAATGATCAATTAAGACACCAAGACCTTGAGGAACACCGTAGAAAAATCCATGCTGTGATTTGGTCTCAAAAACTTTTGACATTTGGAGATTTTGGCAAAAATTGCATTTTTCAGTGATTGCATAGCGAGCACATCTGTTGTGTAAACTGCTCAGAAACCCCCTTATTGTCAATCTACCTAGGAAAGCCATCCATCCTCTGAACGCTCTAGGTCTCTAGTTTGTGACTGTAAAGTTTCATGAGGCTGTGATTATCCTAGAGGTCACCACAGGTCATTTTATACATAATATGCTCACTACAATGAAATTATAGGGACTAACATCATCACACATGAATACAATTTGGCTCATTGGATCCACAACAGTCTCAGCTTTACAGTCATATCTAATTTATGCAATTCCAAGACTGTTTAGGGACGGCAGTATGCAGAAATATTCAAATACACAATTTTAGACAATAAAGGTTAAACAGGTTTGAGCATGTGAATAATCACACTTGCTTAAAAACTTGAAATCTAGACTTCTGCCTTTGGAAAGATGTCGTGTTCTTGACCATTCCTCCGAGAGAGCAGATATGTCATGTCTCCTCAAGGTGATTGACAGGTGTACTCTTTGTCCTTGCAGGTTGCGGTCGTTATTTCTGGCAGGAGAGCGTTGTGATGTGGAGACGCTGGAATGGGCAAAAGGGAGCTTTGGGGTTCCTGTTCTGGATCACTGGTGGCAGACAGGTAGGAAGGCTTCTACTTTCTAAAGCCAGAAATCAGAGAGAGAGAGAGAGAGAAATCTGAATCTGACCACCATGATTTTTACCTTATTGTTGATGCCTTGAATTTAAAGCTACACTGGGAAAGAGTTTGATATAAATATATAGTGCACCTGTCTTATCTGATTCCACACTTTTTACCTTTTAGCCCAAAGTTGGCAGGAAGCAGTAAAGTGAAACTTGAAAACGAAATGCAAACTGACTCCTAGTTGTCAGGGACTGAGCTGTGCAGTGAAAGCTGGACTCACCAACGATATATATTTTCCTGCATTTTTTGTCTCTTTGTATCCTGGCCAGGCGGTTGTGTGATGCTTTATACCAGAGTGTGCAGTTCATAGACTTACTCTTAGAGGATTCGTAGTGGTTGAAGACAAAATCACTGAAACATTTAACCCCTACTATATGCTATGTGTGAAGCTGCCTTGTGCAATTTATCATGTCAGTCTAGTAGGTTGAGAAGCACTTTACCCTCAAACTAGGGATTAAGTTCTTATGATATAGATACTGACAAAGCATTCAAAGGACCTCAAGTACTTTATTAGCATGAACTGTGTATGATGTTTTAATTTAACTTGATCTTTAAGACTCTGTCTCGTCTTAAGCTTATCAGTGTGAGAAGACTATAAATGTGCTGTATTTTATTAGTCCATTGACATTAACTTGGCCTTGAGAAGAGACATAACTCCAGGAAATCACTATTCCCTCGAAAGCAGGCCGTCATTATGAGGCACATTTTATCATACTTCCCTTCCTTTGAAAATCCCTTCTGATGTTTTGTATTGTAGATCAGGGGATTGGATCCCTTCTATCAGACTAATTGTGACGTTAAAGACCCCAATGTTTGATTTTCTAAGCTTCGCTGAGAACTCATCATCACACAAAGTGACATTGTGTCATCATTTGCACCAGTTATTTGACTCACAATCGAAATTAGATAGGGAAGTGCAGATGAAACAATGGCTCAAATTAAAAGAAGTCAAAATGAGAATCATGACAGAAAGTGCTGATGCAGAAAATAAAATGGAACAGCTCCATTGCCACTGAACAAAAATCTGACTTTTTCAAGTATATATGTGCAATAAGGTCGTGTCTGGAAGGTAACCTGCAAATTGCGAAAACTTGCAAACACTCTCGTTTGACTCGCTGCCCGACGACCTATCCTAACCTCAACCATTCGAGGTCAATGCCGAACCTCAACCATTCGAGGTCAATGCCGAACCTCAACCATTCGAGGTCAATGCCAAATCTCAATCATTCGAGGTCAATGCCTAACCTCAACCATTCAAGGTCAATGCCGAACCTCAACCATTCGAGGTCAATGCCGAACCTCAACCATTCGAGGTCAATGCCGAACCTCAACCATTCGAGGTCAATGCCAAACCTCAATCATTCGAGGTCAATGCCTAACCTCAACCATTCAAGGTCAATGCCGAACCTCAACCATTCGAGGTCAATGCCTAACCTCAACCATTCAACGTCAATGCTAACCTCAACCATTCGAGGTCAATGCCGAACCTCAACCATTCGAGGTCAATGCCAAACCTCAACCATTCGAGGTCAATGCCAAACCTCAATCATTCGAGGTCAATGCCTAACCTCAATCATTCGAGGTCAATGCCTAACCTCAACCATTCAAGGTCAATGCCGAACCTCAACCATTCGAGGTCTATGCCGAACCTCACCCATTCGAGGTCTATGCCGAACCTCACCCATTCGACGTCGATGCCGAACCTCAACCATTCGAGGTCGATGCCGAACCTCAACCATTCGAGGTGGATGCCGAACCTCAACCATTCGATGTCGATGCCGAACCTCAACCGTTTGAGGTCAATGCCGAACCTCAACCGTTCGAGGTCAATGCCTAACCTCAACCATCTCGTGAGTGTTTCGTAATTAGCGTGTTACCTAGACACGATCGTACAATAATATCCCTGTTCTGCAATGTCTTGTCAATATATTATTGATTAATATCCAGTAATAATACATTTTATTTATATAGCGCTTTTCATGAAACTCAAAGACAATTTACACAAAATTACATTAAATTAAAATTAAAATGATCATAAATAAGAACATCATAACATATAAAACACAACAAAAACTCAAAACATGGTAGAACAAGCCAACAAATATCTCCTCACCCTAAAGTCAGCTAAAGTCAGGTGGAAAAACTCCCGGAGAGCATTACTCCAACCGCTCACATTCCAGGGCAGCAATTAAATAAGGGGTTTGATTGGCATTGCCTTTCATTGAGTTCACTAATGTTTAATTGACTTTGCGCCCATATGGGACACTGAGTGACTGGCTGGGATGTGAGGATTAAGTTGTGTGCTTAGAAAAGAGATAACGGAAAGAAAACAATTACGGGTACCTTGTCAGTTCAGGAGTTGAAATTGAAATGGCTTCCCCACCGAGTCAGACTACTTGATAATGAGTCTTAACTGCCTTACTCCTAACTTAGAGGCCAAATTACACAAAACCGGCCAACGGTATGTGAATTATGTCGATTTTCACTTAAACAAGATTACAACAATTTGTGGGTAATCAGCCATTATGCAGAAAGGCTTTCATTTTGATCTGTCTACTCTTTAAAAATTCCATTAACATAGTCAATATCTCAGAGCCACATTGCACCAATGCACTTCAGATTAATGTCAGGCTCGCAGAGGCTGAGTCACGATCATCATTTTAAAGGCTTGCTAGGTCATGCCCTTTAATTCACAGTCCAGTGGTCACACATTAGACAAGGAAGGGCAAGTTTGCAGTTTCCTAGAAAGTTTGTAATCTCCCTTTTCTTCACCTCACAATCAACCTATTCTATAACAGTTCTGTTGTGGGTCTGGGTGATATGATATGTAATTGAAATCTTGGGTTCCCAGCTTCCCCTGCATTGTTCTTAGGCCTCTGGTTTGTAATGATTGTTGAATGGGTTACACCGTGTTAGTGTCTTGGATGGGAGGCTTGAATCCAGGCAGCATGCCATCATGCTAATGTCGTGCATCCACCCCCCCTCACCACCTCCATTTGATTGCCGTCCTCCCCAAGTACTAGCGAACTATGATAAATGTGCCGGCGGCGGCGAAAGAGCACAATTGGATGTCTCTTTGTTTTGTTATGTCCTGCCTGGGAGAATGGAGGATCGATGCTGGAAAAGACGACATCTCTGTGTTAAATATGGGATCAATACTGTTGTTGGACCGTCGGAAAGCCATCGACCTTGAGTTTGTACACTCCGATCTGAGCACAGATTAGACCAATTGACTGATCGGTCTGTCCAGGCTCAATGGGAGTGTGAAGAACTCAATATTGTAATATTGCAGAAATGTGATTTACCAATTCAGGCTCTTGAGTTTGAGCCTACTGTAGATGTATCACATATATGCTGCATGCTCCAGTTCAAAAGTGCATCCTCTGGAGTCTGCAGTACTGTACCTTATAGCAGGCCGACAAGGCTGTCCCGTTTCAGTTAAGCCTGTCCAATTTCTCCAAAAAACGTACCAGCCTTCTTTTGTCCAATTTTAAGCCCTTTATTTCTATACACACACCACATAGTTACCAGGTATTTCCCCTCAAATAGCCATTAATAATTGATGAATGGAAGCCAAGAATAGACTCCAATGTTTGTTCTTTTTAGTAGTCTGGACATGTTGTGAACAGTGGGAAACCTCTGGGTCTGAAAAGGGAAGTCAAACTGAAGTGCTTTAAACTTGCATTCTTTCTAATAGCGAGCAGGGGGCGTCTCCTCTGGTTGCAAAAAGAAGTCTGATTGTATAGAAGTCTATGAGAAAATGAGCCTACTTCTCACTTGATTTATTACCTCAGTAAACATCGTAAACATGAGTTTATGGTCTCAATCCCTAGTTTCAAGTCTTCTTCATTATAGCATGATGTTCATTTAGTAAATTATTGTTCCATTTAGAGTCAAATAGACCATAAAGTAGGGTATGTTTAGAGCGTGGCTACCTAGTGATTGACAGGTCGTTTTAACCCTTTCACAATGTGTTTTCAGTACATGAAAGTTAATTGTAACATTTTGGTCGCCTATAAATGCCGTACAGTATTCAACGTTTGGTTGTGCTTAGCTCCACCCTCTTGTGTCACTTCTGGTTGCAAAAAAACCAAGATGGCGACGGCCAAAAAGCCGAACTCAAGGCTTCGAAACGTCAGTCCGCAAATCAGTGGGTGACATCATGATGCCTACGTCCACTTCTTATATACGGTCTATGGTTGTGAACCACTGGGCATTATATTAATCTCCATCATGTATTGAAGTTGAACGTCACAAGTCATACTGTAAATTCAGAGATCACGAGACGTGTTTCGTCTTACCACAGGGATTTACGACTTTGTCTGCAAGGTAAAGACAGAGGAAGCAGCCAAATACACCAATAGTTTCTGCCTTTGTGAGGCCAGACTGTGTCATTTGGGGAGGAGGTTCAGGTTCAGTCCGATGTGTGGGTGTACTGATGGCCACCCCTCTTGTGTGGTGACCATCCAGCCCCCTGAATTGGGGCACTGCTTTGTAAGCTTTGTGCTCAGCAGTGGCTTCACAGAAAGTGAAAATCAATTTTCCGAAGTGCAATAATGGCTGCGAATTCCCTCTCTATGGTATGCTCAGTTGAAACATCCATACACTGATGTTTTATTAAAGCTTTTTTGGATGAGCATTTACTGTTTATATGAGCAGTGTGGGAGTTGAAAAGGTTTAGAACAAGCCTCCCAATGCACACAGGCAAACACAAGATTATGACACTTGCAAGCCTTTTGGTGCTGTGTGATTTAGTTGTTTACTCTGTTTATGTATTACATTACTCTCTAGCTGTACCTCCATCTGAGATTGTGTCTGACTGGCAGTGCAGATGGATGGACTTTACTAAATTTTCGCCAGCCTGGATGTGATGAACAGGAGCTGCCGATTCCCATCTTTCTCTCTACTGCTTCAGTGTTTGCGAGATAACATTTCATTCTACTCGAACAAAGGGATGTTTGTTTCACAGTCGGGTTTAAATCTCACTTCCTTTCTCTCCGTCACACACACAAGCGCCCAAACAAAATCCTGTCACACTTTGCGGCTATCCTACCCAGGTGATATATTGGGTTTGGACGAAAACCTCTGGCGCCCTCTTGATTTCTGTCTAGATGTGTAAATCCCATTGGATTCTTCACCCCCTGCTAAACTCAATAACTGGCAGCTGGCGGCCAGCGCTGCAATCCAAATGTGTTCTCCACTTTTTCACGGTAGAGTGGGTCACTCCTCCTTTCACTTGCTTTCTCTTTGTCTGTCTGAGGCAGTTTGATTCTAAATGCGTGGGTGAAAGAGTCTCCGCCATGTTATGCATACTCATTAGTTTTTCATTTCTTTCTGAAGTTATAGAAGGAACAACTTTTCAGAGTTTATTTGTCTTTAGCTGTCTGCGCTCACCTGTGTATTCCAGCAACACCTTTTTTCACATCCTCATTGTTGCAGCAAGAGTAAACCAACAATTAATTCATCACACTAACAAGTGTTGCCCCAGCCTGATATAGATTGTGCATGTTTACCCAGATCTTGTAGCACAAACATGGGTGATATACTGTATTGATTTATTCTTCCAGCACAGCAAGTGCCACGTCTTTATTATCAGGATAAATTAATTGCTGGAATTAGTTTCTACTGGGGAATAATTGATATAAAAATACAAATTAGTGCCAGCCTTATGATCTAAGTGTCTCGTTCAAAGGCACCTTAATTACTTTGCACTGAGATTAGAGATTTATTTGTTCGCACAATAAAACAAAGCAGAAATACAACAACAAAAGAAAAGAAGTTGTGCCAAGGAGCTTATAGAAGGAATCTTGCATCATTAAGCAAATACAAAAGTCAACAGAAGTAAACAGATAAGCAAACACGAAATCCAAACGTAAAGTAAACAACAGAAATCAAGCAGAAACATAAAATAAATAAAAGATATGTACATATGAGGGTCACAAACTTACAGACAGCCTCCCAAAACTTCATGCAATGCCATTCTGTAATTTATACGTATATAAACAGTTGAATTTATCAGTATTTTTATATTGACACTAGGGCTGGACGATATGGACAAAAATCATTATCACAATATGTTATTTTTATTGATTATTGTTGGTAATTATCACAATATTGTATTTAATAATAGTAATGCTCAATTTACAATTTTTTGTGTCCAAATTTTTATAGGTTTACCTTTTTTTTCCCCCCTTTTGCGTTCATTATGGAGGAGACATTACATATGAAAATCAAGTATCTGAAATATTGTGTTGACATTGCAAAGCACATCTATTCACTAAGGTAATCACGTATGAATTATAAATGTACGTCAATCTACATTCACACAGTGACATGAGATGAAATACAAAAATAAATTATTTAGTTATAGTATAGTTAATATATTTAATATTCTCCTCAGGACAGATTACCTTAAATAAAACAGAAGGTTAATTATGTTTTATAATAACCAATTATGTATTATCAGAACGCTGTTGCGTGCTACTTTTGCGGCATTAGGTTCCTGGTTAGCCATATGCTAACTTGAATGGGGATAAAACAATTCAATCGTGCTGCTCTTCTAGACTTACCAAATGTTATTGGACCGTATTGATCAAATGCTGATAGTGAAACGAGTCATTTCGCCGAGGTTGTGTCAGTAAAAGATAAAAAAAAGCAGTGTTTCTACAGTTTCCTTCTGCCTGAACTAAGTTCATGAGTCAGCCTGCTGGGAGTGTCACGATGCTCCGTTCGACCGTCTCGCCGGAGACAGGACATCAATCAATAAACTTTTAGCAATGACGGTCCCTTGACAACTCTCCTTCATCTTCCCCCCTCCAGAGAAGCAACTTTGTCAATGTAAAGCAGCTTAACATTCAAGGCTCGTTTACTCCAAAATGGGCACCGCAGAAAGGAGAGACAGACCCCTCCTTGAGAAACTCATTATAGCCAAAACACCTGAAAAGCAAAGTTTGTTTGCATCTTCTGGCTTCCAACTCAGAATCAACACATTTTTCAAACTTGTGACAGTCGTTTTTTTATTCCCTCGCACACACATTTTGGTTTTCATCTATAAATATTGATAAATCTGTTCTGCTACTTCTACTTCACCTGCAAAATAGATAGAAATTGAACCAAATCAATCACGGGTTCAGTTGCTCATGAATCATTTCGGCTGCATGCTTGTAGTCCTGCAATGTAATATTCAGCAGCCGAAAGCTGTAATCGATGGTGAGAGAATAGGCACCGTGAGCGATGACGGGAAGAGTAGGTGAACAGAGTGGCATACAACATTTTTGAAGTAGAATTATGCGAGTTCCTCTAGGGTTCAGATAACAGGTTCACAACATAGTACATAGTAAATCCCTCACAATATACAGCTGAATATAGATTTTTAATGTTATTTATGGTTTAAATTTTTAGTCTGTGCTATGGTGAATAATTCGCCCTTCGCCTTGGTTACTGTCAAGCTGCACCCGGCATGTCAATATGGCGTTTTCAACTATATAAGTGAGAGATATTCCAAAGGAAATAATGGCAGATTTCTAGAATGATCGTTCTGAAATATCATAGAATCATAGAAGTAGACCGAAAGGATTACAATATGCAATATAGGCTAATTTGTCGGTGGAGTATTGTTAATGAGGAGGCCATTATAATCAAGGGAAAAGCTCACCGGCGGTCCCAGTGTAATCGTAATCGACACACCACGTCTTGACAACTCACGTGAAGGACAAACATATACTGTACAGGAATAGCAATGTTTTAAGCTAAGTCAATGTTTATTTATGACTCCCTATAGCTTTCATTATCTAATAGAAAACTAAATGAACGGCAGGATATTACTCACACACCGCGGGCTTGATCCATACACTGGATCTCAAATTAATGCTAATAATAATCAATATTCAACTGTCTTTGTTTTGCTAAGCTAGCTAACGGTGTTAGCGTCTTACCTCGGAGTAAACTAATGAGTTTTTGTTGATCTTCGATGGATTCAGCTGCGAGTGAGGTCTTCCACACTATTTAATCCATATCCGACATCTCTCCTCTTGAGTTTTTGGCTTCAGAAAAGCGAAAAAAAAAAAAAAATGACACTCCCCTTTAAACTTTGGGGATATCTGCTGTCGGACTTGCAGGTTCTATACACACCGCTTATAGCTTGACATGCCTCCTGCGCCTAGTTACGGTTGCTAACGTAGGATTGGACAGTTGCCGTTCTAGTGAGGGACTTAACGAAGGGTAAATTGGAGTCCAACTGGAATTACAAATCCTTGATTAAGATGGAAATCTTGCGGTTATTATCAGATTTATTGTTGGAAGGAATGGAAAAAAGGTCCTTGGAGATGTAGTACAGTACATCAGGGTTACCACTGGCCTATACACCTGTCTCCGATAGACATTTTGAAGCGTATTCTCCAGTGTAAAGCTGCTGTATCATCAGCGTAGAATTCTTTATTTATTAAACAGAGCGTGCGTGTGTTTTCCAGCATCCTGTTAAAAGATGCATCATCTAAATCATTATCTTTTGACATCCTCTCCTTACACTGGAAACAGTTCATTAGCTGTGCCAGGCGCACACCGCTGAAAAGATTAAAAAAGCGCCTCAGGGTTTAATTCGCATGATTTTCCCATCCATCCCCCTGGGGGACTTTTTTTTACCTTGCAGCCAACTGCTGACTTGTAAACAGTCGCATCACACAAAGAGCTAGCGGCACTCGCTCACTCCCTAGCAGAGTTCTTCTTGGATCTGCACAAGAAAAATGAAAGAAAGTCAGCTGACATAAGCTGGTTTTTGCGGTGATGGTGCCACGGCGAGGGGCAGCATGACGTACAGCAGAGGGGAAGTCACAGGTTTAAGCATGTCTCAGGTCCTTAAGATTGAAAACAATATTGTCAGCAAGCTTGGATTTCTGCAGAATACATACCCATAGACAAATTGTTTTGCATCACACCAACTGGTAGTGTATTTGTCAAACATTGCATTTTTGTCAGCTAATTTATGCAACGCCAAATTTACACATTCTTTGCTGGAAATATGTAATTGTGCTAACAAGCTCACGGCTGAGAATTTGACTAATTTGACCAATTTAGCTCGTTGATTAGTTTTCACTCTGAAACGCTTGGCTGGTGCCGGCGAGATTCGTTTCCTGATACAGAGCGGAGGTGATTGGTGTGCTCGTTATTCCCATGTGCAGCAAACTCAATCATTTCTCAGCCTCCCGCTGTCATCTGATATGCTGATTCATCCTGTCTCATCAGCCCAGACATGACACCGCACTGCTTGTTTTCACCTTCTCCTCCGTCTCTCCCCTTTTACCTTCATTATATTCTCTGTTTTTATGCTTCTTTTAAACGCACACGGACCTACACGCACAAATTAACATATGCCAACCCCCCCACCCACCTAAGACCGACATCCCCACATAGTCTGTCACCCCTGAGCCACCTGAATCCAGCCCAGCTCAATTTCCCTTATGTGCATATGAGAAAATGTCTGCCATTTTGAAGCCTGATAATAATCTGTGCGCTATTTTAAGAGCCAAGTGCCATTGGCAGGGGGTGGAGGGGCGGATGGGAGGGGGGGTGATGATGAAGGTTGCTGATGTCACTGGTGTTGCCTGGCAACAAATGTGTGTTTCCAGTTGGCAGGGTTCGGCTGCCTCACCAGTGACTTACAGTAGTGTTTTAAGTCTCTCTCTGTTTGTCTTTGTTTCTCTGACTCTCTCTCAGACTGACAGCCTTTGTACGCAGAATGGAATTACCATAAAAAAAAAAAAAGTGAACTGGACATCCTCAAAGCACCTGTCTCTGTCAAATAAAATTGTAGAATTCACAATTCCCCCCCTTCTGGCCTTTGCCAAATGCAGTGCTGGCACAGACTTGTTTTCCACACATCCTCCTCCTCCTGGAAATAAAGTCGGAGCCTCAGAGAGTCTGTGAAGGGCAGTTTTACAGCCTCGTTGAAAACATCATCTTCTCACTGTAGAAAAACAGGCTTTTAACAACCCCAGCATTCACCAACTCAGCACATGGACAGCAATACACTGAATCAGGGTTTAATGAGGACCTGAAACCAACGAGCTCAACAGGAATATTACACCTGCAATGTTATATATATATATAGACTGTAGTCGGTCAGCCGTTTAAAATATTTAATCACATAATTGTCCATGATTAATCACACTACATTAAAGGGACTGTTTGTAAGAATCAGAAATGCTTGTTAACAGCGACACCTGTGGCCGTTAAGTCAACGAAAGTCAGCGTCAGGTTCAGTGGGGCGACACACGTCAGCTAAAACCACAATATCACTATATATTTCAGCTGCTTGGCAGTAATGTTAGCTGACCAGACAAAGGTCTCTCCATGAATCACTGCTGATCCTTGTATTGGCTTTTCCTGCTTCAGCCTCCGGACCGCGGTCGGAGGGAGACACCGGCACCTGGTCGGAGACAATAACGTTTCTCGCTGCGGAGCCCCGTCACCTCACAAGACACGGGAAACCTCTGTTGGTCTGGAGGAGCTGCAGCATTTATTTCTGCACAAACGTCCACTGTACATTCACTAGATATTCTCAGAGCTACGAACTCTTCTGCAGTGTGTAGTGTGCACGCATGAACGTGAGGTTGAGCGAGCTGAGTGAAGGCAAGCAGACAGGTAGAGGAACAGAGTACAGCTGAGACTCCGGCCCTGGAGACCAAAGCTACGGTCTCCCCCGCGGACTACGACCGCGGCCGACACTGTTTAACAGACGGGCTTCACTAGTTATAACTTTGCCGTTTTGGTGCTTCTGTGTAGTTTGTGTTGGAGTCTCGTCTGAACAGCGTAGCCACACGCAAGCACGCATATGTATGCGAGCGCGCATGGGACACCGACCCGGGTGATTTATACGTGTAAAAAGTCACAAACAGTCCCTTTAACTGTATAAACTACAATTAATAAAACAAATCTTCACCTTCTTGGTATTCCGTCCCACCTTTTCTCCACATAGACCGGTCCCTCAGCTTCTCCTTTTAAAAAAAAAAAGAACACATTTCATTTCAGTAGTTATTCCTTCGTCATGTCACCCTCGTGCTCTGCTGCCCACCTTTGGGAGATGCTTGGGTGCCTTGGCTTTGTGTCTCACATGGTCTCATTACGTTGCTGCAGAGACAGTAGCGGAGATGTCACGGCTCCTGTAATTACATATCCGAGAGCTGAGGTGCCACGTTTGCGTTACTTTCGTCGCTGGGCTGCTGTCATTGGCTCTCTAACCTGGGAATTCGCCGAGCATTCATTCCGAGCCATTATATTATTTGTCTGCTGAGGTTTCTAAGGCACAAGACGGGGGTCTTTCATTAGCAAGTTAAGTAGTGAATTTGTATGCATAAACTTAGCTCTGAGCGAATGAGGCGAGCTGTCTGAAAAGTGATAAGGGAGGCAATGTTTTTAGCTGATGGAATGAAATTGTCCCTTGAAGAGTCCGAGTTGTAAATGGGAGAGCGTGTGCACATGTACGAATGCGTGAGTGTGTGTGTGCACATGTTGTATACACGATGGCTCATCTTGTTTTCATTGGTGGGCGGCATCACAAATCTTTTGTAGCTGCTGCAAACCTGCTGTGATTCCACACACATTTTACTTTCTCTGTTCTTCACTTGTTATTTATTCCCCTTTTTAACATTGAGCCCAATCAGAAAGGCTTGGCTAACCAACCCTTTGGTTTCTTCTCGTGTTTGGCTCCTCAGCAGACTACCAATGATGGTCTTAGTCTGAGCTGTTTAAGTTGTATTGTTTAACACGGACTCCGAGCAGAACTAATCCCACTGGTTTGTAGTGAGATTTGGCCGTCTTTCACTCCTAAACCTAAAAGGGAAAAGGCAGGGAAATAGCACAACGTCATGTTCAGCTGTCTTCAAGGTAGACATGTCTTGTATTGCAGTTCTGTAGTATGTTGCAAAAGTATTATTTATGATTTCCTATTTTACATTTTTCATAGTTTTTCACTTTCACTACCATTTGTGTACGAGGTAAGATGGATTCTGTCTGGTTTTGTCTGAAGCAAGCAAAATTTAAACATTGCATTATAAAAGACAAACAATATATTCTCTCTCTCTGTCTGTTCTCATCCTCTCATCCTCCTACGCCACGTCGTCTTTTTTTCAAATGTCCGAGTTACCCCAGCAACCACACATCACCAGGACAACCGCGAGCACTGCTGTGCATATGTATGATGTACAGAAAAGCACCCCCATGGCTATTTCTGGAAGGGGCTGTTGTTTATACATCAAGTGACAAGTGCTGTTTGTAAGTGTTATACCGGCTTACTGTATGGTAACAGTTGGCTTTCACTGCTGTTCTTCCAAGACCGGACGAACTGAAGTACTCAACTGCTATTTCTAACTTTGGTTTACCAGCCGCGACAGCGACGCTGGTGTCGTTTTCACGTTGTGAGTCTGAAAATGAAATGATTGGACGGGTTTATTACAGTCCCACGACAGCCACAGATGCAGGATGTAGTTAAATGTTTCTAAAAAGTCTTTACCAACCCTGCCTTTAACATCAATACAGAAGCCTAATAGGAGAGGTACTGTACAAACCCGCCATCAGGCAGCAGATGCAAGCAACACTGTCTACCTGACACATATTTTGAATCCTTTAATGGAGCAGCTACATTCAAAAAGTGAAAGCCAGACAGTTAAGTGGCTGCCTTGAAAGCAGATTTTTACACACTTCTTTCGAAATTCTTTTGGACAGTAACACAAATTTCTTTTGTATTTTTGGCTCGTAGCCTAGTTGAAAAGGAAACTGTGATGTGAAATGGTGATTTTTTTTTTTTTTCAGAAAAACTGTGTTTCTGGTTTTGGTGAAACTGCACCAACCCCTGAGGGAAATATCTGGTTCTTTAGCAGAGTTATTGAAAAATGTGTGAAGGTCAAAACTAACTGCACTGCATTTTTAGCTATCATCTGAATTTTGGTTTTATTGTTCCTTTTTTTTAATTTAACTTTTCCTGACATGACACTGTGTATAGCTGCTGCATTGATTGTGTATAGTTGTATAGCACACCTGAGCTTGTACCATTGTGCCACTTTCCAGATTCTAGAGAACTGAAGGGAAACACACACTTCTTCTAGTGAGGTGCTGGTTCGTAGCAGACATCTGTAAAAGGAGGATAGTGAGGCATAACTCTGACGCAATCTTTTTTATTTTTAATAATGTGAATCAACGTTTCAGCCTCCGTTACATTTATGCAAAAGCTTGCATTGGCGTTCCAGCTGTGCTCCTCTCTTCTCTCCTCTCTCTCTCTTTCCATTCTCACTCTTATTCCCATATCGGTTTTATATGTTTCAGACAGCATGCGGGCCCTACAGACAGAGTGGAAAGGCAGGGTTACATTGTGTGAGGTTATCTGTTTGAGAAAGAAGTGGAGTGCTTGAGGAGTTGCAGAGAATAGAGAGTGCAGGATCAGAGAGCCATCTTTGTTTTTCCTGAACAGCAGCACGCCCCCACCCCCTATACCTCCACCCCCCGCCCCAAGCTACTAGTAATGAGCACGGCTGTTCGATAGCATCTTTTCAGCTGAAAAGGCGTCACCGTATTGCTCATCCCGCTCTTCCAACGCATCCTCCGACAACACTCCCCCCTCCCTCGACCCATTCATCACACTCAAAATGCCTCTCACTGGCCGAGCTCATCTCCAACAGGTCGAAGGAAGATTGATTTGTTTGTGTACAGAGGAAAAGAGAGCGCGAGGGAGCGAGAAGGAGCAAAAAGAAAGGGAAAAGGACGGTGATGGGAGTAGAGGGTGACTGATACCAAGGTGTGTTTTTGTGTCTGTATGTATGTGTGCCAAAGACTCACACCGCCAGTCAGTCAGACAAGCAGACACACACAACCACACAGTGTGTGTGTGTGTGTGCGTGTGATCGACATCCTACAGACGATGTTTTTCACTCCTTCTCACTCCCCTCTAGCGTTCACTCACCTGTCTCAGCCTGTGCTGTGTACCTTTGTTATCCAGAATATTTGATATCCTCTGCACAATGTTACCAGAGTAGTAGCAGTGGAAGTATTTTGACTGTTTCAACCTCAGGGACATTTTCCTCTTGACCCTTCAATAGACACATTTTGGACAGATAAGCCCATAGGGTGAGATTTAGCCCGTGTAAGAAGATTTTCATGGTAAATACAGTTGAGTTATGAAGAGATAGTAGTGCTGAGGGTGTCAATAATCACATTTCTAGTTGGGGTGTATTGATAACATCGATCTGGATCGATATATCGGTTCAATGATCAACGATCTAATACCATGATACATATCATCATCTTTAAGATACGCCTTTATTTTGAAATTTCCATTGCACGTCTGTGTCAACCAGTGGCGTCTGATTGTATAGAAGTCTATGAGAAAATGAGCCTACTTCTCACTTGATTTATTACCTCAGTAAACATTGTAAACATGAGTTTATGGTCTCAATCGCTAGTTTCAAGTCTTCTTCAATACAGCATGATGTTCATTTAGTAGATTATGGTCCCATTTAGAGTCAAATAGACCATAAAGCACATAGCTACCTTGTGATTGACAGGTCGCTACCACGGCGTTGTGCGGTCTGGGTGTTGTCCGCCTTTTCATCCTACAATTTTAACCCTTTCTTAGTGGGTTAGTGCGTAGTTAATTATAACCTTTTTGGTCGCCTATATATGCCTTATTCAGCGTTCGGTTGTACTTAGCACTTAGCTCTACCCTCTAATGTGCCACTTCTGGTTGCAACGAACCAAGATGGCGGCGGACAAAATACGAAACTCCAGGCTTCTAAACCGTAGTCCACAAACCAATGGGTGACGTCACGGTGACTATGTCCACTTCTTATATTCGGTCTATAGTATCAACATTTCTTTCCAACCTCAGTAATAAACTTGTAACTGATTGTGTTAAATGGGCGTAATGATATCGTCTGCTATCAATCGGAGGCCCCTGAATTGGATCAAATCATATAGTGACAGACTTGATATCAGCAAATATCGTATTGTTGTCCAAAGAATCAATATAATATCGTATTGTAAGGAAACTTGTGATTTACAGCCCTAATTTCGACAATCAATAGGGGGGAGTAATAATATAATTCAAATGCCACACTGTAAAAAAATGTTTCTAGGTATGCAAAATCTTTTAATAACTTCTGTATCTATTCTCTGTGAGCCACGGGGTGTAGGAATGTAAATTGATAACAACTGCTGTGTTATGATCTATTACGCCTTCATATTGTGGGCTGAGGAATGAACCTGAGGAGTTCTTGGCAAACATCTGAGTCAGCCTTTAGAAAACTCTGCTCATGTCAGCTCACCATCTTTCATGTAAATGTGAGGACAAAAAAATGTTTTTCGGGAAATTCAGTGAACTAATTTTCATTGAGAGATTGCTTTTGCTCTGTAATGGTTTGATTTCATGCCTGAAAGCTGCACAGCCAGTTCTCCCTATGTGCCTTGTAAAATGTCAAGGTCCAATTATATTGTCTTTTTTCATTTGGGTTTTTGAATTTACTCGTCCGGGGCCTGAATCACTGCCAGCGAGTCCTCTTGCTCCGGCTCTAAACAGCCAGGTTTAAACACTCCACTCATGCTGACACGGTTCAGCGGTTGTGCCGAGCCCCTAATCGACGTGCAATTCAGGGGAGCTTTTTAAAAGACCCTTATGGCGTCCTTCAGGGTCACACGGATATATTGGTTCGCCAAAATGAGCTCGTTATTAAGAGATGATGTCATCTAGGTCGATTATGATGCCGTTTGGTTAGCTATTTATCATTTATATTAATCTCTAATTATATTCAATCGCTTTTTAATTTTGCACTAAATACTGATTATCCAATACTGACTGAAATCCCACACTATGAATCTTTTTACTTTAAAAAAACTCCACTTTCTAACAAGTGACAGTATTTCCCCTTTGCTCTAGTTCCATTGGGATTATATGATAGCCATAAATGTTGCAGTGCAAGGAGTAGTGTGTTGCTGAGGGGAAAGCAAAGGGCATGATTGGTCAACAGGGGGTCTGTCATCACTCTGTCATGACCCTGCTCTCTGACCAGGTGGGCGGCACTGAATGCCCCCCCCTGAAGGTGGTATAAAAAATCCTTTTTTTTTGTATCGTTGCTGCTGAATGCTGTCTCTGCTGCTGACAGTGATGGGCTTTGAACCCTGCAGGGAGTGGCTAACCTGCCACTGATGAATGAGGCGTACACGGCTGCCAGTTCAGAGGCCACTGTTGTTGGGCAATGTGTTAAACTCTACAAACCCCCCCCCCCCGCCCTCTCTTCATTTGATAACTTAATCCCCTCCTCAACCAACAGCAACCTCCTGCCCCCAGAGCTCGTGTCTTTGAAGCCCGCTGTGCTGAAGTTGGAAGCAATCTATAGCCATTTGCACTTTTTTGATTAATAGGAGACGTCCTATCCATTAATGCATATGTATAGGTCCTATACCTGTTCTTCAAGGATACAGACTAGGGATGTCACAGAAATCTAGCAGTCGATACCAATATCAGTGAATTTACACGATTCTCCATACCAATTCGATACCACGGTAAAAAAACCCCCAATAAATCCCATGTAATTCAACACGCACTCCTTTTATTAAAACATTTGAACATTACAAAAAAACAGACGCATGTAGCCTTTAAGTAATAAATAAAAAGAAAGGTCTATTAACATTGCAAAACAGAACAGTTTTGCAATGTTGGATGTCTGTCTTTGAGGTGCTTTGCTAAATTGGAAGTATTTCCTCCTTTGGAAAGAAAAGTACGACGGCACCGTTACTGCACCGCATACTGTTTTTTTGCGAATCTATTAATACTCCTTGTAAATCCGCCCAGTTGAGGCGGAGGTAATGCTGCAGCAGCTGCCATCTTTCACGTCTCGTGTTCTTGTTTTTTTTCCGCGCTGTTACGGCGTTCTTCTTCTTCCTTAATTTCACGGCAGATGAGAACACTTGTTAGCGTATACTGCCCCCATTAGATCCGGAAGAATCACATCTCCAGTACCTCTGCTCTGGTACTAAATGACCATTACAGGCACGTTTTCTTCGGTACGTCACATTTTTAGAATTTTGGTACCGAGTTGGTACCGAAGTATCGGTTCTCTTACTATAGACAATGTATTTTAATGTAACACTGAATGCAAACGGAAACGTTGTTTACAAGAAACCTCCACAGGGCACCTTTTTAACTTGAATTGTAACATTTTATCCTTCTGTTTTTCAAGTGGTGGCCCGATTCTCACTGTAGCCCAGTCTTTCCGTTTTGTAGCCAACAGGTGTGTAACCCTGGCGAAGTCCTCCGTTGCTTTAACTTCCTCTCAACATTTAATGAGGAGTCTAAGATGCATTTTAGCAGCATCATGTTGTACTGACAGAGCTGTCATTTGCATAGCAGGCCTGCTAGTTTGAATGTTTTGCCGTTGGCCCTTAGCCCTCTCTCCGAAGACGAGCCACTTCTGCTGTCAGCACCGCCACTGACTGCATATTTTTTTAAAAGAAAATACGTGATTGAAACTGTATCCTTCTCCCTCTGTGCAAATAACTGATCTGATTCAGGTTTAGTGCTCTGTGCTGCATGAATTTGCATATTAACGGAGGGGGAAATGCCAAGACACTCCTGGCCACAATAACTCCAGCACAGTACATGACAGAAACTTCATACAGAGGTGGATGATCTGATTACCTTTTTGGAACAGCTTGTGCATAAATTTGCATGTTGGTGAAGAAAAATGGCAGTAACACGAGGCAATTTAGCAACCTTTTGTTTGTTAACTGTATTAGTGTCAAAAGGCTGGTTTCTGAAATGTAGTCACATGTCTGATCTAATTTTTATTTGAACAGCCAGAAAGCTCTCTGTTCTGTCTTAAGATGTATATGTACCTTTGTGCAAACAGCGTGCACCTACAGATAGTA
>CAKAOH010035829.1:0-25494 GCA_916701665.1 Sebastiscus tertius
TAGATAGATACTATAGATAGATGGATAGATAGATAGATAGATACTATAGATAGATAGATAGATAGATAGATACTATATATAGATAGATAGATAGATAGATACTATAGATAGATAGATAGATAAATAGATACTATATATATAGATAGATAGATAGATAGATAGATACTTTAGATAGATACTATAGATAGATAGATAGAAAGATAGATAGCTAGTAACTTTATTGATCCCGAGGGAAATTCAGCATCACAGTTCCATAGTGCAAAACATGTTAGTAAAAAGGCAGTAAAAAAGTTAGTAGTACAAAGTACAAAAAAATATACCAGATATAAAAATACAAGGAGATGAAGAAAAACTGTTAAAAGTGAATATAGTGCAGGGTAACTTGTGACTTATTCTGTATTATCAGCAAATAACAGGAGTGTAACAAACAACATATCCCAATGAAAGTTGATGACTTAATGTGCTGTTAATTTATGTGTTTTCAGGTCAAAATGGCAGAGCTAACAACACTAGAGAGCCTGCTGGAGATGGGCTTTGAAAGAAACAGAGCGTGAGTGACACCAGTGTGATAAAAACCTTTTAAAACTGAATGTTGGGAAGACCAAAGAGCTGATCATTGATTTTAGAAGGAAGAAGGAGGAGGAGTTCTCCCCAGTGGTAATCAAGGGTCAGCCGATTGAGATTGTCCAGTCCTATAAATACGTGAACATTCTTAGATATGGCCTGGATCCATGGTACCTCTCAGCGGTTAATTATCTCTCAAAGGGCTTCTTATGATGTTATTTAGTTATTGGTGTATTGTGAATACTTTTGTTGATTGTTTGTTGTTGTCTGACTTGTGGGCAATGGAATTTCCCCACGGGGATCAATAAATCTATCTATCTATCTATCTATCTATCTATCTATCTATCTATCTATCCCCAAAATCCACCCTGGTTAATATAGTTCCTAGACTTGGGACGACTTTCAAAGAAGTGAAAGTGAAAACAGTGTAACATTAGAGTAAACCTGTCTGTCCTTTATCACGTGTTTTCAGGGAAAAGGCAGTGGCCAACACAGGGAACCAGGGAATAGAGCAAGCAATGGACTGGTGAGTCTGGCACACACACAGCAATGACACCCTCCTCTGTCATCACTGAAAGTCACACTCTTATGTCTCACTCCTAAAAACCTACCAGTGCTACTGATTCCTCAGCATATTTTGGATTCTCGCAATCGACAGTAGCCCTTATCTTTCCTGTGTGATGTGCTTTTCTCAGGTTAATGGAGCATGAGAACGACCCAGACATCGATTCGCCCTTTGTGCCACCTGTGGCGAGTGTCCTGGGAGGAGAAGCAGATAGCCAGTCCACCACAGATCAGCCATCACTAGCAGACACCGCTGAAGGTGAGGGCCGCTAGACACCACCAGAAAAGCCATCTGGGGATGTACAATATGACATTATATAAACTAGGGGGTGTAAATCACAAGTGTCATCACAATCCCATATATTGATTCTTTGAACAACGATACGTTATATGCTGATATCACAAAGTCTGCCATGATACGATTCGATTCAATACTGCGATCGATATTATATGTTTATTTAACACAATCTGTTACATTTATATAAACTCACAAAAAGCAATTAAAATATGATTTCACAATTTTATTACTGGGCTCTGTAGGAAGCGCTTGGATGGAAATTGTGACACAGGCGTGCCATGCGACTTTCAAAATAAAGGCATATCCAAAAGATGATATGTATCGATGTTTTCCCTTTGCATCGATGATAATGGATCGTTGAGTCAATTAGGGCTGTCCTGAATACCATAAAAAAAAAAACCTGAAGCATTCAAATAGTGATTTGGAGGTCGATTTCCATGGCAACAGCCGGAGCTTTCGGGTAAGCCCTAGAAACAATATATCGATCCAGATCGACGTTTCGTTATGCTGCTAATATGGGGAAATATTAATTTGTCTACCATCAGATATTTTGTCTGAATGTTTACACCATGATAGCCATCCCTTTAATATCTCTTGAATGTATTAGGTGATTGTGGGCAATACTGTTTTTCTGGTATTTAATTCACACAATTGGACAAAAACAGACATTCCTATCTGGTTATTTTATCCATAAACATCTTCTAAATGATTCTTCTAGAAAATATACAACATCAGGTTGAGGATATATATATTGATGTTCTGATACAAGGCA
Organism: Sebastiscus tertius; assembly: GCA_916701665.1. Classification (NCBI taxonomy): domain Eukaryota; kingdom Metazoa; phylum Chordata; class Actinopteri; order Perciformes; family Sebastidae; genus Sebastiscus; species Sebastiscus tertius. The sequence continues at coordinate 2,199 of CAKAOH010035829.1, forward strand.
GAATGATTTAGAAAAAATATCGAATTCTGATTATTTTTGACTGATATTTTGCAATATGATTTGCGATATTTGAGGGAATGTTAATTTTTACATTATTATTCTCATTTTCATTGAAAAACATTGATTATGGTATGATTTTTGCGGGGATCTGTTACAAACAAAGATGTTTATTTAGTCTAGATGTGTAGGACAGGACATCCCTGCAGCATGAAAATATTTGATTTGAAATGGTATTTTGCCTTTAACAAATATTGCGATTTCCTTCTCTTCCTGCGATTTGAAAATCGCAGTAGGTTATATTGCAATCTCGATAAAATTTGGATTAATTGTTCAGCCCTATTCTGATATAAAGTTATTTATAATGTGACAGGATTTTATTCGTGCGGCTCACTCTTTTAGTCACTTGTTCCACAGCATGTATTTTCCATCTATAAACAAGTTAGAAACTCTAAATTAAATACATTTTTAATTTACATTGAACATGTGATATCAATTTGTTAGTTTCTCTGTCTCTTTCCCTCTGTGTAATTTTTTTTTCAGTTTTTGCTTTCTCTTCTTATTGCCATCCCCTCCACCACGGAGGTTAAAGTGGTCGTTTCACTTGGTTTCCCTGTTAGTGTTCTGTGGTGGAGGTTTTCTATGTCGGCAATGGTTTCTGGTGTTAGGTGTGTAGGTTAGGTGGGCCTGCTTGCTCTGAATTGTGGTTGACAGTAAGATATTTCAATACAACACAATACATACCTCTTTCTATCTTTTTTACTCTTTCACTTTCTCACGTGCATTTGTTTTGGCTTCAGGGACAGCAGGTGGGGACGGCAGCTACAAAGAGGACGACGATGAGAGTGCAAGGATTCCAATGTCAGAGGAGGAGAAACTTGAGCAAGTTAAAAGGTTCACACACTATAAACACAATCCCTCCAGTACTGGGTGTCCAACTCACAGCTCCTCCTCCTCACATAACACGGTTACTCTACTACACATTATACTGTATATCAAAATATAATAGGTGACCATGTGGCTAATATCTGCGTGTGGGTTTTTTCCAGGCTAGAGGAGCTGATGCGGGTGAAGCAGGCGGAGAGGCGAGAGCGAGAGCGGGCAGAGGAGTTGGAGCGGGAGAAGATGCGGAGGAGACAGGGCCAAGAGCTGCAGCAGATTCGCCAAAAGCTGCAGGATGATGATATGAAAAAACTTGCTGATCAGCGCAGAAAAGAGAAGATGGAAGATAAAATGGCAAGGTAAGGTATTCATTAAAGCATGGTATAATTATTATATCTATTTGCACTGGGTAGTACAAACAGTACTTTTCATGGAAATACTAAAGTACCTAAACAGCCGAAGATGTTTCCACTCCCCATATTTTCCTCTCACTAAAAACATTTACATGACTTCCCTCTGATGAAAAGCAAGTTTTACAAAAAAGAAAATTATTACAACAGTAATAATAGTATAACAGTATAGAAAAAATGACTTCCACTTCATAAAAAAATGAAATGCAGCTACTTGGTTGAATGCCATCCCGTTCATCCATGAAGTAAACAGTGGAAATAATAGAAATAATAGAATCAGGGAAATAGAGCTGCAACGATTAATCAATTAGTTGTCAACCATTAAATTAATCTCCTACTATTTTGATAATCAATTAATCAGTTATCAGAGTAATTTTTTAAGAAGATTCTAGCTTCTTAAATGTGAATATTTTCTGGTGTCTTTATTCCTCTATGACAGTAAACTGAGTATCTTTGAGTTGTGGATAAAACAAGACATTTGAGGACGTCATCTTGGCCTTTGAGAAACACTTACCAACATTTTTAACCATCTTCTGACATTTTATAGACCCAACAACTAATCGATTCATTGAGAAAATAATCAACAATGAAAATAATTGCTAGTAGCAGCCCTACAAGGAACGTTCAGGAGGGAATCCCACGGCGATGTACAGGATAAGAAACTCATAACTCCTTAGTGACAAAAGTTCCCTTTTTAAGATGAAGACAGCATCAAAAACTCTATAACTGTCAAAGTTAGTACTGTACGTTCTTCATGCTGTCATTGTGTTGCTTGTCTTTGTTCCTGTCAGGCAAAGGGTTAAAGAAAAGATTGCACGAGACAGAGAGGAGAGAGCACAGAAGGTAACTCTCGTTATTTGTCCCATTTCAGTTTTCCCTTTTTTGCTGTTCACTTAATATTGTCTATCTATTACCACTTCTGTTGGAATCAATAACAGCATAGATGATTGTTTTTTACCTGTTTAGTTTGGAGGCGGTGGACCCCCGAGCACGGCGGCATCGTCCCAGCCTGCCCAGCCCACCCCGTCGTCACCCACCAGTCACGGCCCTCCACCCACTAAGAAGGAGTACGATGAGTCCAGGATACAGGTACAGGCACTCGTACACCTACCTGCTTCTCTTCACACCACTTAAGCACAGAGCTCACATAGTTAGACCTCACTAGAACAGATTTTTTTTAATTTTAATGTAACACTTACACCTTTTCTCTCCTTCGCCTGCTGCTCCGGCGCTCTTCCACTTCTTCACGGTAAAGGTACGTCTGCTGGACGGCTCGACCATCACGGCAGTGTTCAAGGCCCAGGAGCCGCTGGCGGCAGTGCGCGTCTACGTGCAGGTGAACGGCAACACACCCGAGGGTCAGGACTTCACGCTGCTGTCGCCCTACCCCCGTCACGTCTACACTGAACTGGACATGGAGAAGCCCCTCAAAGAACTGGGTGAGCACTGGGCTGGAACTACATTTGAATATAGAGCACATTTTACTGTAATATTAATTAATTCTCAGGGTTTGTGGTTTAGCTGGAGCTAAAACAGACAGCATCTGACCTGTTTTTGTGACTTTCCATTCTGTCCGTTTCAGGTTTGGTGCCTTCAGCTGCGCTGGTTGTTATCAAAAAGTGAGATGAGATGAGAGGATCTGCTCTGTGAGCCTACCTCACCACTTCCACTACATCAACACAAGAGACACCAGAAACAGATCGAACCGGGAGCAGAGCCACCACCCTTTTTTTAGTATCACTCAACAAGCCAGCTAGCTGAACTAAAGCAGAGAGATGTAGCTCGAGTCTGCGTTCAGAGTGTGTAAACTACTTTACAGTGGAAAAAAAACAGCTTGGTTAACTCACTGCCATTGTGGGCTGATTGATTGCACTTGATCTAGATTGGTTTGTGTGCAGTGACTTTTACTTATTCAAGAACAAAAGTGAAGATAGCTGGCTTCTGATGGATACTGCTTCACGGTGTCAGCAACACATTTATAAAAATGATACAGAACAGAATCGTTTGATTTTAACCTGATCTTTACAAAGCAAAGTACCACACAAGATCTACTCGATTGGTTCTGAAAGGGCCTTAAATTTAATCCGCACGATCTTCCTGATTTTGTGATCTACTTTGCCAGTCTTTTTTTATAAGTTTAAATATATTGATGACAGTTATGTCTGCATAATCACCAAGAATCTACTTAAAATAAAAGCTGACTCAGAGAATTATGATGGTGGACTTGATTTTCTAACAATCGTATATGTAACCTTTAAAAAAAAATGTGTCAAAAATACCATGAAAAGATCCAAACAACAATGAATTGAATGTTTGTGTAGTCAAAGTCTTATTCAGTGAGCCACACTGTTGCACTGAGCATGAACATGATGCTGTAAATACTCACTAGAGCACCAAATCTGTGGCTTACAACAGTCCTCAAACGCACCATTTCCTCCTATTTGAGTAATGTTTGAGACACATAGTTTGTTGTCGTCTTTTCATGTGATCTGTTGATAAGAAAACTAGAATATCAGCATCCTTTTCCTTTTAACAGATGTAATCACCACATACGACTACAGATATCTGAACACGTGCACATTTAACAAGGTTGTGATGTTGTGTAGCTAACATATTAAACTGAATTCTCATCATAATTGACTTCTCCTTAAGTTATGTTACATGGTGAGTTACAGGCATTTTATTGAACCATGTAATGTTGGAATAGGACTAAAGACTAACAAGAAGGAGGGCTGTCCCGAATACCGGATTTAAGGCCGAGACGGTGCCGCTGCCACACACACACACACACACACCTCTACCCACAACAAACAGCGATATCCATCTGAAAATAACTAATAATAATTAATGTCCAATATGTTGAGGGATAATGTATCCCCCCGACAGGGCGATCTGTACATTATCCCGCATATTGCACGGCTATTTACTTAAGAAATTAATAATTTGACACAAAAACGGTCCGCCAGAGATCAGAACTGCGTCCATAGTAACGGTCTGTTATACATAGCAACGGTCTGCTATAAAGAAGTAACCGTGTAACGCAGTGATTGACCAATCAGAATCAATAATTCAACAAAACCGTGTAATAAGAATAATGTATAATGTTGTGGGATTTTGCCTTATTTCATGGGATATTTGGGGATTTGTACATTATTATTGCATACTTATATACAGTATATTAAAAACAACAACAATAGAAACCCGAAGCATTCGAATACTTATTTGTAGGTCGATTACCATGACAACAGTCGGCCTTCGAAGCATTTGGGTCAGCCCTACTAAGGAGCATCTGCTGTTCACTTGTTTAGGTGAAACTGGATATTAAAACAACTGAACTCCGTGACATTCAAAATAAGAAGTGTGATGGTATTTGCCGTTTTTCACAGATTTTCACGGTTTGACACGTCACAGTAGGAGATGCACAGGAGGAAGTAATTAAATTAATGATGATCAGTTTCAGCAGATCAATCCCAACGTCCCCCCTAAGGCCTTAAGCCCTGAACCCTCAGGGACTTAACGGACATCACCTGGTAAATGGTTGAGTGTGAGAGGCTGCCTTGAAATGGTATACAATTCTGGGTACCTGTTTTTACTGCCTGATTTGTTCATCTTCCAGGTTCTTGCCTCACGAGAGGAGAGGCTATTGCCAAATAATCAATTTATTCGTTTTTCATCACTAAGCAAAATTAAAAGAAATGGTTGATGAATAAGGTGTGATATAACCTATGCTTGCATTACTCTGATTTCACGTGTTTTTATGCAGGCTACTATCTTAAATCCTTAATGTAAATATTTCTGTGTAAATTCAAATATGCCCTGGCTGAACGACCACGAGCCGTCCTCTTTGTTTACCTGTTTTTATGGCTTTCCTCCACCAAAGAAATTCTCAGTCAGCTAATCGATTAGTTGATTTAATCGACCGATCTGTAAAACTGAGTTTCTCCACAAACAATCACACAAAAGCACCACTTTAAATCTTGTGTTTACCAGAGATGTGCTCATAAGTCTCTCAGAAATAAGTCATTCAGCATGATAAATCGCATAAAATATGACTAATCGACTAAAGAAATCTTAGTCGACTAAGATAAAAATGACCGATTAGTTGACTAATCCGCTAAGAATCGCCTCCGGGCTTCCCCTGGTAACCCTGTGTTTAAGTCTCAACGCTATGATTTGTGGGTAATTCCTTCAGGCAATGTCTGCAGAAATGCTGACTTATGGAAAGTGTTCATAAAGGGCTCAAAATGTCTTCGAGAGAGCCCTCAAGGACTTGACGATTTGACAGCCCTAAACCCCCACGGACTTTGCGGAAACGTGCCTCAAAGTCAGTGGACGTGGGGATTGGATCAGGGTCGTGGTACTGTGCATGATGGCTCACTGGGACACTTGAATAAAACAGAGCTGTCGTTAGCGTTGGTAACACCGGAGCTTTTCCTGCTATGACATGTCAAAATGTGTGCTGTTATAGAGGCCTTAAAATCCCCACTGACGTGACACTAGAGGCAATGCAGTGATGCTTTTAGAGAAACATCACTGCCGTAGATATGAGCAGGACAAGACTTTTAGTTTCACAATGAATTAATGAGTGTGACGGCTGATTTGTCCATCTCGTTACGGAAGTACAAGCAAACAGACACACAACACAAACAAGTTCTGTTGCGACACACTATAAAACACCTTTATATACATTAGAAAAAACAACAAATAGCCTACTCTGGAATGGTACAAAATGTCAATCATACATCACCTGTAAAGTTGGATAAACGTGATGACTTTAAAACAGGAGCGAAGGGCTTTGCAAACAAATACAAAAATAGTTCTGATTAAAATGGAGAGACACTGATGAGAATGGGGAGCGTCGCCGTTTCCTTTCGTCGTCTTTTCCACCTGTCCCTCAGAATCAACACTGAAATGACACGACATGCTAAAAAAGAGCTCAACTCCTGCCCCTTATTTAACCAATCCAGAGGAAGGACGGAGAGGAAAGGATGCTGGGATATTATTTTAGCAGTTGTACCGGCAGGACTTTCGTGGTTCAGTTTGTTGTTCGGCTGAAGAGTCGTCCTGGGTCAAACCATTTCCTGCGGCTTTCTGGTGTCACTGTCACTGTTGCCCCCTTTAGCTGGGAGGATAGTAGCCTTGGTTGTAGTTCCAGGTGTTCTGGTAGCCGTAGCTGCCGTACTGCGGTTGCTGGAAAAAAAATCACAATACAGGACTCAACAATAAGGACTGCCCGCTTAAGTTAAGTAAAATACCATGTTGGCTAGTAAATCTAGCAACTCACTTTTTATGAGTTTATATATTTGCTCCAATCTCGCCTACTTCAGCTTTAAAGTTCTCCCCGACAAGTTACACAACATGATTGGTACCAATCAATACAAGTATCTTCACTCTAGCTTTAAGACCGAGCCTGCTACAACCTCTGAAAGAAACAATAGTGGTCTTCGGATTGTTAAGAGGTTAATAGTTTATTTAATAAAAGATCGATATTTGAGGTCTGTGTATCGTTACAATATTGCCACGCAAAATATAGCGATACTATACTGTATCGACCCCCCCCCCCCACTCCTAGTTAACTTGTATTGCTCGAGCATGTCAGTCATATATTTAGGGCCAACTCCATGTAGAGATTTCTAAATAATAAGACTTCTGTGGCTTACTGGCAACCAGTGCAGAGATGTAAGAACTGGGGTTTTGGTCAAAACTCTTGCAGCTGAATTTTGAATAAGTTAAACCATTTTCAGACTAATAATATAAGTACAGGACTTTATGGGCTATGGTTTTTCATTTACAGATGTCCTAAATTGTTTATCATCCAAACAATCATCTTCTATTTTTGTTGCCGTCTGTGCTATAATGTCGATCCTACCTGGTACCAGCTGCCGTATCCCCCGTAGGCGGCCTGGGAGCTCGCGTCGGCGCCTATCACAGGAGGAGGGGGCGTGGTGATGGGGACATGCGGCATGGTGGGTGCGACTTGTGCAGACACGGCAACAGCAGAGCCGTCTTCACTTTTGCTCAACTTCTCTGGGTCCTCATCCCTAAGAAATCAAATGATTGCATATGATCTCTATGCAGAGCTTATTTACGCAGCAAAAAATATTCATGCAGATTTCAAATCAAATCTATTTGTCATCCCAGTTGTGTGAGATGAACCATCAATAAGGCAGATGTCATGAATACCAATAAGATGACACTTGATTCTAGACAATTTGTGCAACACTGCTGGTTGATTTAATTTTGCTTGTTTTAAGAAGAAATTTGATTCTAGGACTCAATATGAGACAAAACATCTCGTTAAGATTGAGAAAGAAAAGAAAAAAGTTGCTCTTTAAAATAGAAGCATGCACAATGTTCAATAGTCAATATTTAATTTACAAAGCTAATTTCATTTTTATAAATTAAATGAAACAAATCTCGTGAAAAAAATCTGATATATGAGCTTGTTAGCTGACATTTTATAGAGCAAACAACTAATCGATTAATCGACAATGAAAATAATCGTTAGTTAGTTACAGTCCTAATAGCCAACAAGACATTACAGTATTACACCAAAGATGCAGTAGAAAAACATGTAAATTATTGCACATTCCCTGAGAAAACATCACAAAATGTCACCTTTTTAAAAAGTTGCTAACATCTAACTTACGTTAGTGTGAATTCTTGGTTAAAAAGCCCCCAAAAATTATGGATAAAGAAACTGAAAAGGACTGATTTGTCGAATTGCTAACCTGAAACCAGTCCAACATCAAACAAAATACCATTTATGACATTCAAAGTCAGAGAAATGTTTTGAACTTTACCCGTTCTCTGCTCCTCTCTTCGTCCCACCCAGCTCCCTCAGAAGTTTCTGGTGCTCCTCATAGACAGACAGCACGCTGCAGAGCACACAGACACATAATAAAGAACTACATTCAGGTCCAACGTCAGATACCAACCGGGTTTATGGAAGACTTGTGTTGAACTCTGACCTCTGGATGGAGTTGCTGTAGTCCTCAGCGAACTGCAGGCGTCTCTGTGAGAAGAGGATCTTGGTGTGCGGGGCGAGGGGAGCCGCCAGGGCTCGCGTCACACACTCCTGCACCGCCTCGGCAGAGGGGTCCCCCGACACCTCCAGCTCCAACAGGTTCAGGTGCAGCTTATCGTTATCCTGACGGAGGACACATGGAGAGGAAGACGGAGGTAATTAAAAACCAGTAACTTAGTACTTACTAAGTACTGAGGTTTGGCTTTTTGACTCCTGAACATGAAGGTACTCATTTTCTCTGCAACGAAAGTACTCGTTGTAAGGAATATGAGATGTATAATGTGCGATCAAGAGATAGAAATAATAATAACAACACTCCACGGAATGGCCAATCAAATTCTACCTGTATTAAAATCATATGGAAGTGGCATTTCTTACATTATCACATCACATTTTCAGTTATCAGAGGATGTTTAGGGACGTTATCACTCAATTGGACTGTAAAAAAACAAAAATTCAGCATGTTGGGCCATGAATAATTAAAGTTTTTTTAGGATGAAGGACTTGATCAAAAACCCGTGACGGTGTTATTGGCTGAAATATGTGTGGGTGTTAATGATCTCACCGGACTAATCTCCAGCGCCTCCTGTAAAACTCGGCGGGCTCTGCTGGGGTTCCTGCCCAGCTTCAGCAGCAGGCGAGCCAGCTTGATGGAATAAAAAGCGTGTAACGTGGGTTTTTCTTTGGATTCATCCACCGCCTCCCGCAGCAAGGCCTCCGATTGGTCCAGCTGGCCCGCTCGCCTCTCTAAAGCCGCCCTGCGGAGACGGACCACCGCCAGCCCTGGTAGCGTTCTCTCCAGGGCCTCCAGCACTCGTCGGGCTTCGGTTAAGTCGCCTGACGGAGAAGATCAGGGAGTTCTCACGAGTGTGGCGATAACCAAATATGGAATACAGTAAACAATGTCGTTTTTTTTTTTTTCACCCTTAGTTTAGATGAACCAAAATAAAGACCTTTATAATGGTATTAATTCAGTTCATGACAAAGAAACGAAAACCTGTCAAATACAGCTTCCGTTCAACTGAAACAGCAGAGAATAAGCAATTATCAATTGAGGTGTCTGTTATGATGATTTAACCCTGTGTAGCAACACTAGAACAAGTTGTTCCCTGCTCTGTTCTCTATTCATTTAAGGGTGGACGAACATAAAGGTAAGCTTGATGTTTAATGCACATAAATTTGTCCGTTTGACCCTATTAGTCCCTTTCACATCCTTTCTTATTGCATCGTGTCTTATTGCAGCTCCTTTACTTCTCAGTTTTACCTTGACTTTCATTGATAGCATCACAAAGCATCTTTAAACGAACAGTCCTGGACAAAGTAAGACCTACTTAAGTCATTTAACATTTCAAAGAAAAGGAAAAAGTGTGTTGTTGTGTGTTCATGTCTTGTCGTACCGTGTCTCTCCTCGAAGGTGGCCCACTGCATGTGGATGTTGGGTTTGTGCGTCAGGTGGACCTCACAGGCTCGTTTGAAAATAGCCCGCGCCTCGTCCAAATTCTGCGTCTCCAGGTACTGATTGTACTGAACAACACATACAAGAACAGGTTACACATGCGCACACACTGACACACACACACACACTAATGATCATTCATCACAAACACGCTTTTCTTCCTCACCCTGATCCAGAACTCCTCATACAGAGCGCAGGCGATCAGACAACGCTCGAAGAGGATGCGAACCCTGTGGTCGTCCTGGGCGACTGCAGCATCTTCTGATTCTTCCTGAGGCTGGGCTGTGACCTCTGACTCCTCTGTGGCTGCCTGGTTTGGATCTAGTAGGAGACAATGGCATCACAAACTGTGGACCCTTTCACACATTTATAGAACCGCAGAGAGTGTACGATACAGGAGACAGCTGACAGCGGATCGTTGTGTAGTCACCTTGTTGGGGGTCTTGGGGGTCTTGCGGGTCTCTAGTGTCCTTGTTCAGCTGAGCGATCTCCCAGTCCAGGTAGGTATGCCAGCCTCGCAGCTGGAGGCGATCGAGTGGCTTGACGTGGAAGTAGGGACGTTTGATCTGTAGGACAGAGTTTAATAAATCAGTAAGCGATGAAATTGTGGAACATGTTCAATTAATATAATAAAAAAGACAATAGAATATTTATCAGAATGGAAAATCTAAATAGTTTTGCTGTAAAACGGCAAACAATAGTGAAAAAAATAATACTGTGGACAATTTAACTAGAAAGAACATTAAGTATTAATACTAGATTTGGCCGTGTTCACATTTAAGAAGCTGGAATCAGAAGAGAAATCATAAACAAACAGAGTTGGAGAAGAAAGAGAAAAAAGGAAAACTCACAGCGTCTTCATAGTGCCATCTCTTGCGGACTTCCCCCTCATTGTCCTGGTAGACTTTGTCCCTGCGAAGCAGCACTTGTTCCCTGATCTTCTGCATCAACTCCTCCTAAACACAGAGAGTAAGACAATAACCATCTCTTTAACTTCTGCCTCACTAGTATACATATTTAAAACGTTCAAACGGAGTGTGTGGCAGTCACGTGTTACTCACCGTATCTGTGCCCTCGGGTGTGGCGGGCTCTTCCTCCCCTGGCGGCCTCTCCTCCTCATCCTCCTGGGCCTGTTCGGCGCGCTCTGCCTTCTGACTCTGACGACACAACGTCCTCAGCTCCTCGTACTCTTCTGAGGAGAGCACGTCTTTGGGCTCGTGGCCGTTCAGGTGCTCCTTGAACCTGACGGAGGGTGGGAAGAAAAGACGGAGCGGGATGCAAAATGAGATTTAAGAGAGAAGAAAAGAGTGGATGGGAGAAGGAGAGAGGAGGTGTTCAAGTAAGAGGAGAATATACATTATTTAACCATATTTTTGTAGTTTAGATTGGCACATACACACTTGGCTCATTTGTGTGTGGTCTTACTTGTCGTAGTGGGTGTTGTAGAGCTGCGTGGGGACTTTGAGGACTCTGTCCAGGACGTTTGTTGCGTTCTTCATGTTCCCCTGCTCCTTCTCCCACTCCACATAAAGATCCCAAAGCCGGTCTGAGTGGAAGTCCAGACCTGCTGCCACAACCGCCTCCTCAAACACACTGAGGGTTGAGATCAGAAAACAATTCAAGACATGAAAACAGCGTTCACACAAACAGCAGCTTATTTGTTTTTTCCTGATATTTTCTCTTCAATTACTATTCTGTGCTGTGCACACCAATCAGCGTCAAACACAACAAAAGATGAGTCTTAAATGAGAGTACCTGCGAATCCGCATGGGTGACTCAGGCAGGTTCATGTCCAGCGTTCCCAGCAGCAGATTGATGTAGTGGATCCACAGATCTACACTCAGAGGGATCACCTGGAGACCCTGAACGCACACCTGACACAGCACAGCACAACCATAAGAACCGGTGAAAAACACTTTCTAAATACACTTGAAATGATTCATAATGATGTGGGGGAAGAAGAAACACAGACGCTTTCTCCTGTTTTACCTCCTCTGCTTTGTTGTTGTACCCAGCACGGCGTTCCAAATCAGCAAATTTCTTCCAGTAGCCGTAGCAAAGCGGGTAGCGAACGAGGAAAGCCTCTAACGCTCTGCGTGATGCTGTCATGTGACTCTGAACAGATGAGAGAAAAATGTTCAAATGTCACGTGTCAACGTGTTTTGTGGTCTCATGGGGACACTAGACGTCAATGTTCAAACTCATCATTATTGAGGGACAATATGACAGTTTGCTACAGTTATTTATCTGAACCCCGTTGGTTCTCCTGCGTCTCTCTGGTCAAAACAACAAACCTCTTGCTCGCAGTACTGCAGCAGGTCAGTCCAGCTGGTGAAGTCTTGCGGATTGTCGTTGGCGGCCGTCCACAGGCGCTCAAAGTCCGCGGGCAGTTCTCCCTCCTCGTCTTCTGCAGCCGGGGGCATCGAGAAGGTAGCGGGGTCGGGGCCTACGGGGGCCTCGGGGGCCATGGCGAGACTGCCGTTCTCTTCAGACATCTCTGGAATCTCAGTCGGAGGCGATGCAGAAGCTTCAGAGGCCTCCATGGCTGAATCGGGGAAAATAAAAAATAAGTCAGACAATCTCTTTATAAAATTGAAGGCCATTATACACATGAGCCCCTCTCGTACGCTACTGCTTTTCACCATAATGTTTTTCATGACGCTATTGGGAACATCATTTTTACATTTCTAAATTTGGCCCCTTGGCCATAATCCCTAACTCACAAAAAAAGTCCTTTAAATTGATCAGTCACACTACTGAGGTGAAGTTTTCACTACTGACCATGGATGACTGGGTGATAGGGCTTCACGATTTAATTGTGATGATTTTGACTGATATGATTTCCAATATTAGAGGACATCTCTGCAGCATGATATATTTAATTTAAAATGTTTTTTTTGACACACATTTTGCCTTTAACAAATATTGTGCCTCCTGTAATTTGAAAATTGCCGGCCGTATTGTGATTCTGACAAAATTTTGATTTATTGTGCAGCTCTACTGGCCAAACAAAAACACAACACTGTAGCAGCCAGACATTTTATTTTTTAAAAAAGCACAACCTGTGGATCTAAAACAACTTCCAACAACAACTATAGCTATTTTCACTCAACAATAAATAACTGAGAAGTTAACAATGAACTTGCTGCGATGTTGTCGTACTCTCACTGCGTGATGAAACATCTTAGACCTCGCTACACTTTTCCTACCAATTTCTATTAATTGGCTTCATTTCCTTGAGGTGTGGTGGCAACTAAGGCGATTCACCTATCTCCCGATTCGATACGATCATGATACTTGGGTGCCGATTCGATATGTATTGCTATTCTACAAGTATTGCGATTCGATATTTTGATTTTTGTTAACTTTTTTTTAACACTAGACCATGGGAAAAAATTGAATCATACACTTCTAGGGACTTTTACTTTGGAAAATATATAAATTAATACAGTAAAAATGTTTGATATTCAGCATGTATGTAGTCAGAGATGTCCTTAAATCAAATATATCAGTCATTGTCAGGCATAACTTATTACATTTTTTCCAGCAGCTAAAAAAAAATCAAAGAATAAAGACATTTCCCTCACAAATGACTGAAACAGAAACACAGACACTTGAGTGTGTCAGACACAAATTCAGCTTGTTTTTTAAAGAAGTTGGCACTTATCGTAATAAATAAAATAAATAACCTCCAAATGAAAAAGGCAAAATGAATGTAATGTGATGTAATTCATGAACCTTCCTCTGCTTCCTGCAAAGTTTCATGAAAAAAAGCCAACAGGTGTTCCAGCAATACAACAACAACATGTGAAATAAAAAAAAAACACACATGCACATGCTTCAATTATTATTATTACAAACTAAACTATAAGCAAATCAATAAAACAACACTATAAGCAAACAGGAGATTAATAATACACATAGGGTGTGGTGTGACTGCTCTTATAAAAGCTAAATATTTAAAGATAATGTTAACCAGTCAAACCAGTCATGCAGCTTGTGATGCACACAAGACAACAACTAAATTATAGGCTTTTATTCTTGTAAACACCTGCAGACAGATGCATGTTTCATTCATTAAAGAGAGTTTACACTGGTCTGATCTCCACTACAGAGCTGACTCCAGTCTCTCTGGGTTGATGTGGACATAACTCAGCTAGTTATTGATGAGTTATTCCCATGACAGAGTGAAACATGTGAAGGTGAAGGAGTTAAAGTTAAAGTAGCTCTGTGTGTTTCTCTCTCTGTGTGTGTGTGTACTGCAGATCATGTTAGCCTAGCCTAGCTTCTCATGCTTGTCAACAAAGCTCTGGTCTGATCTTTATTCACAACAACATGCAGCTGAAACCAGAGCCCGGTGCTACCTGTGAACCGACTGACCGGTGAGCGGTACATTCATTGATGTAAACAGTGAACTACCTGCAGACTCCTCGAGCTCCCCGTTACCGCTCATCTCCTCACTGCCTCCTTCCGCCGCCATGATGGACAACCTCGAGCTGACGTCACTCACCCGCGACCACACACTGATGAGGATTAGCTTTATTTTAGGTTCAAATATATACATATATAATAATATATACATATATATATATAATATTTCAATTACAATTATATATTATTTTATAATAGTATTATATTATTTTATAATTCTATTATTTATTATATTTATATATATTACATTTATATATTATTATATATATATTTATATATATACATTATATTTATATATTATTTTATAATAGTATTATTTATTATATATAATAAATAATACTATTATAAAATAATAATAATATAATATATATAATAAATAATACTATTATAAAATATTATATAAATGTAATCAAAATCTACAAATATATTTATTTAAAAGTATTTGCAATATATATATATATAATAGATAATAATATTATAAAATAATATATAAATGTAATTGAAATCTACAAATATATGTATTTAAAAGTATTTGCAATATATATATAATAAATAATAATATTATAAAATAATATATAAATGTAATCGAAATATACAAATATATGTATTTAAAAGTGTTTGCACAATATATATATATATATAAAATAGATAATAATATTATAAAATAATATATAAATGTAATTGAAATCTACAAATATATGTATTTAAAAGTATTTGCAGTTTTCATCAAAAACATATTTGGATGTTGTTACCTTTATATACAAACTATTGGACCTGCATTTACAAACAGCTTGTCATTTGTCAACTTTTTTAAATTATTTTTTAATAATGCTTTCTTTATTGAACACATTGTCATTAACAGAGGTACAAACAGATACATAGACAATTGAGAAAAAAGACAGAAACAAAGACAAAACAAAAATAATTACATATACATTTTGTAATGCCAGTTTATGTTATATACATCATATTATATTTATTAAATAAATTAAAAGTCTTAATGGCTTTTTTGTTTTAACATTTGGTATGATGGTGCTATATTGTTTGAATTCATTAATAAAATACAGGAACGTTGGCTTGGTTCCTGACCATTTCTTCTTTTGAATATGGAATTTCCCAAAAATAATACATAATTGTATTAAATACAGCATGTTATTTCCTATTTTATCGAGACTAAAATATAGCATTACATCAAACATTTATTACAACATTCATCTTAAGTTTCTTTTATATCACATCATACTAACAAAGATTGAGATTTTACTCATTTAACAATCCCAGTTTTTCAGCAGATGAAATTTACATAATTCATTTGTGGGGTTTTTTTATTTCTAAATAGCATTTTTATTGTATTTTTTTTCTTTCTTTATTTCTTGTATATCACCAATACACCAAATTAAATTCCTCATATGTGAACTACTTGGCAATAAACCTGATTCTTATACTGAAATTAAACATGTAGTTAGGAAGGAAAGAAAAAAAACAAACACAGGGACTTTTTTCTTTTTACATTTGGTCAATTTTATTTTCACTTGGTCTCATCTTTTTAGAGTACATCTGACAACTTTGATCCTTCACTTCCATTTCCACCAGTTCAAGCCATCACCAACAAAATTGCAGCAACATGTACATTAATGATCATAAAATCAATCAAGGAGACAAACTCATAGAACAACAAAACCCCTAAAAGGTCCAATGATTTGACTAGACGGGACACAACCCAGGGTCTCCAGGGAATCACTAGAATATTTATTACTGCTCAGAGTGCATTCTTTAGGATCGATAAATGAACATTTGCTAGTGAAACACCTTTCAAGGATCCAAATGACACACCGGAAATCCTGCATGGCCCCGACATCTAGTAAACACATGAAAATCTAAACAACTTTTAAGTCCTCACTCCTTAAGTGCATTAAAAATAATCTAGTAAACAACGCTGGGAAAAGAACTCGATAAAACAAAGAAAGCACGTCAAAAGGATGATCAGCAAACATCAGTGGTTCAGTCCCCTGAAGCGATTCCCACCTGCCAAGTTTGTTTAAAAGAACGGCTGACAAATCTCCTCTCTGTGCGGCAGTTGAACGACCCGATCACTTCCATAGTGAAGCAATGATAATCAATCATTTCCATGCACACAAATTGATCACTGACGAGCTCAGGGAGAGGCTGAACAAGAATCAGCTGGCCAGGATTGCTAAGAAAGATGATTATTTCTTTCCATTTTTGCAGGATGGAAGTTAAGATTGTTGGCAAGCCCTCGCCAAAATATATAAAATGTGGCACGAGTAAAGAAAGTCGAACTCTGGGCTGATTCAAGTGCTTGGCTTAAAAGAGGGGTGGAATGGATTTTTTTTGTTATCAAGTCAGACGCAGATAGAGGGAATCACCAGCAGGTGGAGCAGGTGCTTCGAATGTGAACCTTCATTTTAAATAGCAAACAATCCCCCCACAGTGATCTTTCTTCTGGATGAACAAAGTGGATTATTAAAAAAACAAAAAAAAAGAAGAAAACAAAAAACAAAAAGAGTGCCTGAATGTTTTCTCTCTTAACCCCAAAGACTCATTACAATGACATGATTTCTCTTAATTGTTATCTATTTGAAAATGGGACAAACATAATTATCTATCTAGTAGTAACCTCTTTTTGTTGTTAGGCATTACAGCGTGACTGAACACAAGAGGGACATGGCAGCGACATCAAATGGCTCAGTTCGACTGACAGGTCTACATGGGTAGGGGTGTGTGTGTGTTTATATGTGTTTGTGTGTGTGTGTGTAGGGATGAAAACTGTGTGTATTTAATGTGTTGTGTGTGTGTGTTTATTTTCCATGATGGCTATCCTGTTGTCTTGCTGTCATGAGCATCAGCGCCTTGTGTCTGCTCCCTCCTCTTGTTCAGTACAGTTCAGTCATTTTCCCCCTCCTCTCCCGTCTCCATGGTTACTGAAGCATCACGTTCCAGTCTTCCCCTGCGTTCATGCTGGGCTTGCGGAGCGTCAACACCGACATGGAGGCGTCAAAGTCAAACTCTAGCTGGCTCTCCTGACCATCTGCAAAACAGAGAGGGAGACAGTATTAGAGAAAGGTATGCGAATCTCATCATGAGCTCACATTAGTCAAACAGTTCATCTTTAAAATAAACATGGCATTATAAGATCTTTGTAATCCTGAGGATGAAATCCGACTGGCTGAGAAATAACAACCACCTCCTGGAAACAGCACCCAAGTTGAAAAAGTTTGCACTCAGTTTCACCCGGCGTCATTTTCTGTCATTTTCTAACACACTTTCACACTTTAACTTTTCCAAACCTCTCTCTGAAGACGTTAAAGTGCACACAAAGTTTGGTTGTCCACACAAAATAGTGTTTAAGAAAACATTCAGTATTATAATTTGAGGCAAATGCACAGTCAAATATAAATGAGAACTGAGAAGCCAAGATGATATTCATGAAAAACCAATCATAAAACAAAAATAAAATTCCAAACAAACAAACAAATAGAAGCTCCATGTTGACTTAGTTAAAAGAGATGTTATAAATTATTCAGCATCCATCTCTTTAAATCATTAAAGTAATAATCTCAAAGGTTTTCATTTAAATTGATGTCTGTTAAGTATCTATCGCTAAAGGAAGTAACTCAACAGTGATTGAGCCAACGCCCCACTGATGAAAGTATTGCAACATTTAGATATTTGCAGTATTACCAACCGGTGTCTGTGGCGACATCCTCGGAAAAAATGCTGATTTCCTACTGCTGCAGCTTCACATTAAAAGCATTTCACTGGCAAAACTTGACTTTTATTATGAAGTAGTCACAGGAACTGTGATGTGTTTGTCAGTGAGCTTGACACTGACTGCTATTGCTCATCAATAAAGCGTCAACAAAACAAGACAGCAGTCAAATTGAAATAGCTAGAGGCATTTCAACAGATTCCTTTGATCAGCATACAGTCTATGACTTTAAATGAATAAACATGCAAGAGAAGGGGGGCCATATGGCCACTCACCAGCAGTCTTAAGGGTAACCTTGCTGGGCTTACTGGCTCCCAGTATGACGATGCGTTCAATCCAGGAGCGGGTGGAAAACTGGGCATCTGGAACCAGGTTACTGTGAACCGAGCAGAGACATGGATTTAATATTTATACAACACAAAACATTATTAAGTAACCCCTATAATACAAATCAGAAATGTATGATAATTCTATGTTTGTAGACCTGAACTGAAATATCTAAGAGCCTATACAGGTTTTCTACTGAACTGAAACTGAGAGAATATTTAGTGATCACTCACACAGAAGAGAGGATGTTGTTGGCGAAAGACAGCCTCCTGTGGATGAACTCCTTCTTGTCATAGTTGAAGGTGTGGCCATCATCTATGTAGAGCTCACCCTCTGCAGTTCTCTGTCAAAGAAAAGGTCAAAACGTCAAGTATGACAATGCAACATGTCAAAATAGCAGCAGCTGTCATTTGGGTATGTGCAATTGAGTTACCTTGGGGTTAAGAGCCACGTATAAAGTGTAGGGATCGTCCATCATGCAGGAGGAGGACCTGCGAACTCGATTCTTCCTGGGAATGATGGAGCCGCCACGCTGGAACACGGGGATCTGAGAAGGGAGACAGGAAGCTCCATATTAACACCGGAGGAAACAAGCAACTAGTAAAGGATGTGGAGGGCCTCGATATGTAGAAATTGTGCGTCTTACAGAGCTCATGGTGACAGGGATGTAAAGGTTCTGGGCCCCGTTGTGCTTCTGGAAGGTGTGGACGTCAAACCAAACCTGAAAAACACAAACACACACACACACACAAGTTAAGACAAGCTTTCTTCAAGACCAAGGACATCTGAATCACCTTTTCTTGACAGAACACCAGGAAGATCAGTAACGGTAAGATGTGTTCAAGCTTCTGTGCTTTTTCCTCTTACTTCGTCTTTGCCAGGCAGGTAGGCGGTGACTCCCCGGGCTCCCTCTTCAGTAACTGGGTGCACCAGCAGGTCTCTCCCTGTAACAGAGTTAACCAACGTTAAAACCAAGTCTGTCTTACTGTAACGTATGATTTCAAGTTCTCATTCTAGTCTGTCCTCTTGAAGTTAGAGCGTCTTCTTTATCTCGACTTTAACAGAAGCGATCCACACCCAAGATGTGCCTTCATTACGTCACAACAATAACAACAGTACAAATATTTATATGTTCAGATTTGGACATCTGAGCTGCAGAGATTCTGTAATTAAATCGATAATTGAAGGCAACTTTGACCATCAGACACTGGTTTTTAAAAACAAACTAAAATCACAAAGAGCTCTCTTGATGGATCAGTTCAAACTAGGCAGAGGGAAACATTTAAGTTTTTGGTAAAACACACCTGCTGAACTACTACGGAAGAAGTTAAAATGCCTTTATTATTAAAGCTTTTGTTGTTTTGTTTCTCACCAATCAAGAACTCGTCATCCAGAGCGAAAGTAGCAGGATCCTGAGGATACTCCACCCACAGGGGTCTGAAACAGAGATGAGTAACATGATTTCACAATGTTACTGAAATCTGCAGTTAATTCAAACCAACAACATGAAATATTTCTGTGCATTGGGATATCATAAATAATTATAATTCAGATTAGGGGACACATTTTGTGTTGAATTTTTATTTCTCTGTTTTAGGCAAATAATGCACACTGATTGGAGATGATTTTATAACTCACTACTAGCCGGGGGACGGGGGTAATATTCAGAGAAAATACTCAGCATTTCCAAGATTAAAGTCATACATTTATGAGAAAAATACTTGGATATTCTCTAACATTAAAGTGGCAAATTTCTGAGAAAAAAAATCGTAAAACTGAGCGAGGAGAAGGTCCTGAAAGGTACATAAACACGTTTTCTGTCATGTTCTAAACGTGTCCTTTTATGAATATAAGTACTAATATTATAGAAGTTACAGGAAAGTAGAGACGAACAACTTCTATCTTTGAATACACAAAGGCGTATGTCTTTTATTTCAGCAGAGCTAACAATGGACCTAATACGGCGTTATAAAGATGACACGAAAGAGACACAAACACGATGTTTCCAGCCCTGTCCTCACCTCATGATGGGCTCTCCAGTGCGGTGTGCGTGGTAGAACTGCTGGTACCAGTAAGGCAGGAGGGTGTAGCGCTGGCGCACCGCTTCACGGATCAGCGCCGTGTTTTCCGGACCAAACAGCCAGGGCTCGCGGCGGGGGGTGTCCAGGTGGGCGTGGGCCCTGAAGAAGGGCTGGTACGCCCCCGTCTGGTACCAACGCACCAGCAGCTCGGTGCTTGGAGACTTGAAGAAACCACCAACGTCAGCTGTGAGACAGACGGGGTCAGTGTTAGTGTCAGATCTAGGCTGTTCAGAGGATGATATAAATAAAGTGTGTTGGGGAAACAAAACAGCCAGACAACAACCTCCTGAGATCTTCTATGTTTAGAGCTGGAGGGGAATGAATGTGTGCTTTTCTTATACTAAATCAACTTTATTTAACGCAGCTGCAACGACATAAAACACCTGATCTGATCATGAATATGAGCCTCTTACACACAGCCAGCATAACGGCTATATATAACTGCAGCTAGACTTCTCAGGGAACCTGTGCTCTCACCATGGCAACACCTCATTCAGTTTATCAGTGCACGTTTCCATGACAACATTAACAAACACTGCAGGAAGTCAAATTATTTTCAGAATACTGATTTTAACAAACGCATTTCATTTTTAGGATCACAATGTGTGACTCTGTGGCAGCTGATGATTAAGATGGTACTGATGCATATTATATCCCTTTCATTATAGTTTAATGTAAGCTCTAAAGGGCAGCAATACTGCATCCTTTTTAATCTGTTGGAGCAGCCCAGACATGGAGAAAGTTGACTTTTAAGGGTTATTTAAATATTAAATTTATGCTAATAATACAAATTGCTGCAGAGTGCTGGTCTTTGGGCTTTATGACTCTGCTATGACTTCCTGATATTTGTGTATTTTGTTATGTGTTTTTTTTCTTCTTATCTTTGTATCATATCCTACTGTCCAATGTTATGTTGTGTATAAAACATTCAAATAAATAAATCAAACAAAAAAGTAGGGCTTTCCTCTACCAAAGAAATTCTTAGTCGACTAATCGATTATTTGATTTAATTAAAACTGAGTTTCTCCACAAAGAATCACATAAAAACACCACTTTACATCTGGTGTTTACCAGAGATGTGCTCATACGTTTCTTGGAAATCATGAAAAAAACATCTAATTGACTAAAGAAATCTTCAAAAACTTCTACTTAACTAAGATCAAAACTACAAGTAGTCGAGTAATCGACCAACGGGGTGCAGCCCTACTAAAAAGTCAGCCACAAAACTTAATATATTTGTTCTTCAACCAAATCAAGGTCAGTTTAAGCTGACAAATAGGACAAACCAGCAGTGTAACAGCAGACTGATAAAACTCACCACCACAGAAAGAGATTCCCACCAGGCCCAAGCTCAGACACATGGGGATGGAGATCTTCAGATGGTCCCACTCGGCAGCATTATCTCCCGTCCACACAGCACCTACAGACACAAACACACACTTTAACTCTCATGGTCTTGTGCTAACATAGCCTGACACAAAAGGTTACTAGCAGGTAGAAAGAAAAGTCAAAGCAGTAAAGGGACGTACCGTAGCGCTGTGACCCAGCAAAGAAGGCTCTGGTCAGGACAAATGGTCGCTCGACTCCTCCTGACCTCTGGATCTGACCCTCCGCTGTGGCCATTTGCTGCAGATTGCACACAAGATAATCAGTGGCATGTTTACCCATAGCATCAGATTTTTATAGTTGGGTTCTCCTTCAAAGCAACTTGTGAACCATGACAGTATAAATCATATCACTAAGATTATTTTTAAGTCAGAAATGTCTCAGATTTCATTCCCACTGCTGGAAAATGGCAACAGAACATTAAGGAAAACGATAGTGATATATTTTCACATGTCCAAAGTTGCCAAAGTGGAATGGCTATGGGTCATTTTATTTTGCTAACACATTGATTTGTGTTCAGCACTGTGTTCTACTGGTTTCTGCGCGGTACCGACATTTTCTACATGCTTAGGCACAATCTGGAAATTAAGTTCCACAGTCTTTTTCTCTAATACATCAACCACACAACAGTACCTAAGTTACTGCATGAATACTCAACCAGACTGAAAATCATAAAGGAGGATGGAAAGTTAAGAAGATTGCGTGCACTCACCACATAGAGGCCATACAAGTTGTGCACGTCACGGTGCTCCCAGGCTCCGTGCGTTGCGTCCTTGTGCATGGTCACCTCTGGCCCGTTAAAGACCGACGGCTCGTTCATGTCGTTCCATGTATACAGGTTCTCCATGGAACCCTGGAGAGCGGACAGAGATTGTGGATGTTAAGTCTCGAGGCTGGATTGACTATATTATGGAAAAAGTGCCATTTTAAATCCATGAACAGAGTCGATAAACCTGTGCGCAGGAATTACAAATGAAAAATCCTTTTCAGATGCCTAAAAATGGGCAACAGAGGAAAACTGGGTTGTTGTTGTTGGCAGCTCCCAGATGAGAATATGCTAATGACACTGGCAGAACAAGAGCCTGTGACATTTCACAGTTCAATAAAGGTTTAAGAAAAGGAAAGAAAATCTGTTTTCTTGTTTATCAATGTGAGTGTTCTTCAATTAATGCCCTTTCTCACAGAAATCTAGCACACAGCAACAGCCAACATGCTAAATCTTCAGTATCTCACTTATTATAGGAAACTAAAACAAAAATAAGCAGTGAAAAATATTGTTAGTAAACAGAAACTAAATAAAAAAACTATATTCTTCAAGAAAAACTAAACTGAAGCATTATTGCCTGGTTAAAACTAATAAAAAATGAAAATAAATTAATTTCAGTTTTAGCTATATATCACTACTGAATGCATGAATAAGGTAGCGCCAAGATTAAACATTAAGGCCATTCCTACACAGTTCTCTAACCATGTATTTTGTATGTATATATAGTTACATACTTGTGAGACATTATAGCTGGCCCTAACAAAAACAAACTTATACTACTGCAAAAACAATATACAAACTAA
>CAKAOH010035830.1:0-38951 GCA_916701665.1 Sebastiscus tertius
CTGAACAAAAAAAAGGCCTAAGTCATTATGATGAATGGAGAAGAAGTGTTTTCCATTCATCATAGTGTTTTACATTGAGCACATCAGTGTTCAACTGGTTGTTATAAATGTCTATTCATATGATGGTTTGTGTGTGTCATTTGAAAACAAAATACCATTTTGAGAAGAAATAACATTGTTTTGAATGTAAAGTTTCATTTTGCAGGAGAATTGAGGGGTTTTGCCCATTGTGTGTGTGTTTTTTGATTTGTGTGTAGAGTTCTGAGAGTATGAGGCATGCTTTCAGAAAATGTGTGTAAACAATTGAGAAAAACTGTAAACGGTCACTATATCCTGACAGTAGTACATGAGACAGGTAATCTGAAAAAAAAAAAATCATGTGTCTCTGTGTCCTACGGTGTCCTTCAGTGCTCCTAAAGGCATCTGCAAGATTTCACAGACCGGAGGAAAACAACCAATCAGAGCCGAGTTGGAGTCTTGTCGTCTCTGAGCAGCTGTCAATCACTCGTGTGACCTACAATATTCTAATAAAGACACTAGCTTATATATATACCTGATTATTCAGGCACTTGTTTAATAAGTAAAGATCACTCACTCTTTTGTACTTTAATTTCTTTGTTTTTGTTACTGAGGTGACGATGACTTGAGATACAGCTATGGAAATCAATAATAACATTATCAACATTATTATCAGTAATTCATATCATATTTATCTTTCTCACTTTGTTATTTGTTTTTACTCAAGTGCAGATGGCCCACCGGAGAGAGAAGACAACGTGGAAGACCGAGACTCAACGTTCCTGCAGAACATCCAGTGTTTCCGTGACGACGAAGAAGAAATGCGCTCTCCCGACCGGGTCAGAGGGACGACTGAAGACAGGACGAGATGGAGAGCGTGTGGTGTGTTTCAGTCAACAAAGCAGGTAGGCTCTTTTTTAAGAAAAGCTGCAGTGACATAAAGTTGTGATAAGATACATTACATACTGTATGCTCATTATATTATATCAAATATTCATGAATTGTTTTTTATGTCAGTACAGGACCCCATCAGAAGAGTTGAATCCCTAAACTGCCACCCCCACTGACACCCTACCTCTCCCAGCAGTTAGGAGGATGAGGACTACCTCGATAGCAGAGATGTTTCAGCTGACTAAAGAAAGTAGGACTCTTATTTAGACTGTTTGTAGATTATATTTTTTTATTATCAACATCTTATTAGCTACTGTCTTTAATAATAAACATAATAAACATCCATCATTTGTTTTCCGTTCAAAGGCAGGACTCTTCCTGTATCTTTGGCATTCCCGAGGCTCCTGAGAGGACATCCAGTCAACCAGCTGAACATCCCGGGAAGCTGCAGCACCACAGCTGAACACACTGAACACACTTCTGCAACAAACCTGCTTCCAGAGCCCAAACCAGTGCAGCAACACTTAGAAGAAGACGACAGCCCCAGTCGAGACGATGAGGAGCGTCCCAAACTCACCAGTGCAGATGAAGCTGTCACTATGTGCTTCCTCTGTGGTGGCAGGTTTGTGAAGCTCCACAAGTCAAGACGGTCAAGAAAGAGACACTGGCAGACCTTTATCATTGTTTATAGGCACTGTATTAGATCATTCATTTTCCTACAGTCGTTTACTGTGCAGTACCTTCCTACACAGTAGGCTGGTGTTGAATTCATTTATATCTAGACGACTATATCTGACTTTTGAGTATTCCGTTAAGTTTAATAAGTAAGTAAAATAAGACTGTTAATTTAACACATCTGGAGTTTTTTCTTTTTCCAGCTGTCCTTCCTGCATTTGGCAGCTTCAACTGTGATACTTTTAGTCTGGATTAAGTGTTTAACTTATTCGTATTTGTCTAATATAGTTTACTCTTCCTTTGTAAAATGTGCTGCTCTGTCACACGCTCATAACCAGATGGAGAAACCCTGGGTTGATTTATCGAGTTGATAACGTACCTTCGTAGGACCGTTTAGCGTGATCTCGGTTGTTAGGGTTAGTTAAGTCAGATAACGAGAAGATGCCCCGGGTATGTTGAACTCACTTAGTAGTACAGGCCTCAGGATCCAACAAATGTAAACTGCCACTATCACAACACAAAATGGACACCATGGGAGATAGTGCACTCTGGTGATCATGTAGTGTATAGCATTCAGTGGGGGAAAGTAACAGTTTAGTACATTTACTCAAGTGCTAGTTAAGTACAATTTTGTGGCACTGGTACTTTGAGTATTTCTTTTTCATGCAACTTAATATATTTTATACTTTTTGCAGTGGTTCTCAGCCAGTGGTCCGGGGACCCTCAGGGGTCCTTGTGGGAGTTCCAGGGGGGTCACCAGAAAAATGGGGAATAGTTTACTTTCACTATTTAATTCACTATAAAAGTGAGCCCGATGTGAATAGTGGTAGAATATAATTCTGGTCTTAATCATATCTAACAACCAAAATCTTTTTAGATGTAGGTCCCTGAAGCAAAATCATGTCAAATGGGGGTCCGTGACGTAATGTGAATCAATTTAGGGGTCCCTGACACAAAAAAGGTTGAGAACCACTTCTACCACTGTATCCACCAGCTGAATGTTCAGGTTAGTTATCCGGCATAAGATTATCTTCTGATCTCTTGCAAAAAAAAGCAGTGTAGTTGGGGCTCTTTGTCACGTCTCAGATATATGAGTTACAGTAGCAGTTAAACCAAAGTCAGATTTCCCCTCCAAACTACTGACATGATTCCATTTAAATAAAAATTTGAGGCCCAGTTTGAGGTTAAACTCACCAATATTTCACAAAAAGAGAAACAAAGAAAAATTAAAACATTAAAAAAACAATTGTACAGCAAATTTGTCTTTTTTTTTTTCGTTCCTACCTCATTAATCATCTCAGGACCTCTCAGATTTATCTTGTGACTGCCAGGTCGGGAACCACAGAACCAAACTACCAAACTGTATGTACAGTGGTTAAAAGAGTACTCCACAGATTTAGCATTCCAATAACACAGTCGGAACATAGACTGTATTTAAAGATGGACGACATGACAGCTCCCCAAAAGTGAAGCCGAAACATCTCGATTGCCCCCTGATGGCTGGCCGCAGTATAGGTCATAAATCCCGCCCCCTCCATGTTAGCAGATGGGGACGTGGGCCAAACTAAAAAGTCAAAGTACACATCAAATTAATTTTTCCAAAGATGGTTTCTTTCATTTTAGTGTAGTTCTCATCACGCTGATGTATGTTCAAGTGTTAATTTTTCTGATAAGTTTGGTTTTAATTAATTATTTGATGCTATAAAAAAGGGGATGAGACATCATGATTGGCATCTGTGTGTCTCAAACTGCGGCCGTGCTCGGCTCGCAATTGGTTAAAGTGGGTGACCTCGATGCAGCAGAAGCAGAGAAATCATTTTTTATTCCACACATTCTTCTTCCTTCCTACATTACCCACAATGCAACTTGACCGATTATTTCATTTTCAAACTTGTAGTCTTCAGCCACAACCGACGCTAACTCAAGTGACATCACTTGAGGCAATTTACCAGACTTCACACAGCTCCCTCTGGAGTCACAAAATGCTTTATACAACCTTTTTCACATATGCAATTGTATTCCCCAAGAATTGTAAACAGACATTGATATGTAAAATTTGCGTCAAGCTCCCCTTTAAAATTAGCGTGATTTTTAACTTCAACAGTAAAATGTTTGTACGCCCTGATGTGCCAGGCTATATATATATAATGATATATCATGTATAATATGTTAGTCACATGGGTCATTTTTCTGCAGAACAAGTATACTTTGATACATTAAGTACATTTAGCTGATAATACTTCTATACTTTTACTGAAAGGCACAGTGTGTAGGATTTGGTGGCATCTAGTGCTGTGGTTGCAGATTGCAACCGCCTGATTACCCCTCTGCTCACTCCTCCCTTTCCAAGACAAGACTGCGGTAACGCGAGCCACAGGTATGAAGTCCAACAGCGGCTGACGGTACCACGGTTTTGCACTCAAAAACACAATGAATATTATTTCTGCTAATAGGTCCCACCAAAATCCTACACACTGTTCCTTTAAAGCTATATTTCAGTGCTGGTTGATTTGGGAGTTTGCATGTTCTCCCCGTGTTAGTGTGGGTTTACTCCGGGTATTCTGGTTACCTCCCACAGTCCAAAGACATGCAGGTGAGGTTCATTGTTGACTCTAAATTGCCTATAGGAGTGAATGTGAGTGTGAATGGTTGTCTGTCTGTATGTGTCGGCCCTGTGATAGTCTGGCAACCTGTCCAAGGTGTACCCCGCCATCGCCCAATATCGGCTGGGATCGGGTCCAGCCACCCCGTGACCCTGAATTGGATAAGCAGTTACAGATAATGGATGAATGGATGGATGGATTGGCGACACCCGTAGTTACTGTAACCTCACCACTAACAATGAAAACTACTACATAGACTATTTACTACTATATGTACTATTCTATTGGTACTTTAACTTAAGTAAAGGATCTGAGTTCACCATAGCATTACATTTAAAAACATTCTGAACAAATATGAGTTAAAAGAAAAATTATATGTACAGAGTCGTGATATGCATTCCCTTCAGAATATACTGTATAATGCACTAAAAAATGTACTGGACTGCTGTTGAATAATGTGCATCTGTGCATAAAGAGAGACGCTGTGCTCACTGAAAATGCTTGAAGCCGCATGCTGACATTAATATTTACAGTACGTTCTTGCATATTTAAATGGTTCCACAGTTCCACTTGCAGCACAATACAAAGTGTAGTCCAGCTGATACTGCGGTGAAGAGGACCCAAATCCATCCACTGTTCACCTGATGAGATTATTTACACTGCTGCTGTCCAAGGCTCCAGTTATCTCTGGCTCATGAGACATGTTGAAAACCAAGATTAGGATCACTAGACGTGTTTTATTTCAGAGTTGAGGGTCTTAAGGCTCCTGGCTCTCACTGGTCCACTCCACCAGGTGAGGGGCAGGGCCGTCATTGCTTGGTCATTGTGTGGGTCCCCTCTATGTTGACTGCTAGCTGGTCTCCAGCAGATTGGTGTTGACGTGGTAGCAGATGTAGGAGAGGTACTCATGCTGACAGAGTCCTGGGATGTCATAGCTCACCTGATCGGCAGAGGGAGACAGGAGAAGACGGAAAACACATTTAATCATTGTACTGTAGGAGTGTTTGTCTGTGCTCCATCGATGCAAGAATCAATATATTTGCTTCATTTGAGTCTATATAGAGGTAAAAGGAAGTTACCGCTTTAATTGTTGTAGTCTGAGTATCGTGACATCATATCCGTACCGTATCCGTCAACCAAAACAAACCGCCGCAAGCCGAAACGAGAAAGTACAAAACACTTTGGGTTTCACACATTGACAGGAAAAGCAGAGCTAGACATCACAGCTAAAGCTAAATGCTAACTCTGTCACGGACAGGAAACGTTATCGTATTGTGGTAATGTGTGGTCAAGCCGGCCGTCACTCTCATCTCCATGGTCAAATCGTCCGACGCTACAATTGTAGAGCACCCATATACTGACATTTATGTTAAATGCATTCAAACGACCCCGATGGAGCTGACCATGGATGTATACAGAGAATGGAGCTGACGGGAGAGCTAGAGACGGACCCGGCGAAGTTAGCAGAAGTATACACGTGCGGCTATGTCTGGTTTTCAAAATAAGGTGCTAACAAAGGGAACTGTATATCCAAAATACATATATGGTAATAAGATTGGGTGAATTATATTTACCAGAAGTATAAAACATTACATGTCCCTTATACATAAATAAATAAATAGAAAATGCCACTGCATTGTGAGGGAATTGTCTTTATTCTTTGATTTTTGGGTTGCTGGAAAAAAATCTAATAAATAATTCCTGACAATTACTGATATATTTGACTTCAGGACATCGCTGACTACCTACCTGCTGAAAATTAAACATTTTTACTGTATTAATTTAGATTTTTCCCAAAGTAAAAGTCCGCAATAAATCGAATTGCAATACTTAAAATTCGCAATACATACACATCACACCCAGGGTTGATTTACCGAGTTGATTACCACCTTCGGAGGACCGTTTAGCGGGATCTCATTTGTTAGGGTTAGACAAGCCAGATAATGAAAAAATACCCTGTTGAACTGTCTTCACAGTGCAGGCCTCAGGTCACCAGAAGCAGCACTTTAGATGAATGGTAATGATGCTCTGCGTCTGTTGGATGTGCAAATATTCAACTGTTTGCTAACATATTCCCCACAGCAGCTTTAAAAGGCGACGGTGTGTCTGTGTTGTGTTTACAGCTTAGTGTGCTGCCCTGAGTGGTTAAGAAATATAAACTAATGCAGGTTTAAAGGTGCCCTGTGGAGTTTTATTGTAAAAAAACAAAAGCTATGTTTACATTCAGTGTTACTCACCAAAAGGCACTGTGTGTACCCTCGAGGTCTAACAAATGTGTATAACGTTGTGAAACCTCAAAACTTCTTCCCTACCTCTGATAGCACATAGCAGATTTTTCTTGGCAAATTACCGTCACCTGTAGATCACTGGAATAGTTTGAAACCATGCATTGACTGTGTATGGCGTTATCCACGTGCATAGCGGGACTCACTCAAAAAACACTGCTCCGTAGTGCTACTAGAGGTTTAAAAACACAGGGTAAAAGTAAAAGTACAGAAGTATTATCAACTAAAGTTTGGCTATAGGCTGACACACTATTGTGTCCAGGCAGAAACCTCTAGGGTCTGAAAGGTGAAGCCAATGCTGAAGTGCCTTAAACTTGCATTCTTTCTAACAGCCAGCAGGGGGCGACTCCTCCGGTTGCAAAAAGAAGTCTGATTGTATAGAAGTCTATGAGAAAATGAGCCTACTTCTCACTTGATTTATTCCCTCAGTAAACATTGTAAACATGAGTTCATGGTCTCAATCGCCAGTTTCAAGTCTTCTTCAATACAGCATGATGTTCATTTAGTAAATTATGGTCCCATTCAGAGTCAAATAGACCATAAAACAGGGGATGCTACCTTGTGATGCTGGGAATTGTCCGTGTTTTTGTCTTAAAACTCTAACCCTTTCACCATGTGTTTTCAGTTCATGAAAGTTAATTTTATCATATTAATCACCTAAAAATATCCTATTCAGTGGTCTGGTTGCAAAAAACCAAGATGGCGACAGCCAAAATGCCGAACTCAAGGCTTCAGAACCGTAGTCCACAAACCAATGGGTGACGTCACAGTGACTACGTCCACTTCTTATATACAATCTATGGTTGTGTCACATTTATCCACGACAGAGTAGAAAAACTGACATTTCCTGCATTCATTTAAAACTCCATTATCACTTTTAATTGGAACTGGCTTGAGTGTCATCATGTGACTGATATTTCACAATTAGGTCACCTGAGTCAGTTCTAATGGCTGATGAAGACTGGAATTGAAAGCTTCGGAAAAAGCTACTAAGTGGACCATGCATTGACATTGTTATATCACACGTGCTGATCCCGGGGCCAAGAGTGAACACCCATGCTCAGGAATTTGTACGTTTGTGTCTTTAAGTCTTTTCTTCTGTGCTTTAGATGAAATAATGACATAATTATAAGCAACATTTGAAGCAGTGAAAGCTGATTTGGCCTCTTACATCTGTCTTGCTGCCGGTGGCGGTGGGGTCCAGATGTTTGAACAGGGCGTCGAGTTCTTCCCCCAGTTTCTTTGAACGCTTCTTGTCCGTGTGCAGCACAAGAGCCTGATAGTTGACCGGTAGTCCATACCTAGCAAGAGACATCCTCGTCATGAGTCTACTCACAAGAATATGAATCACATGCCATTTTCTGAAGGGAAATCACCAGCACTGACCTGAGAACTGATTCCACAAACACCCTCAATGCCTTCAAGTGAATCCAGGCAACAAACACCGCGCTGAAATTCACCTTCAGCCAATGCACAAAGACTCCCTATGGAGGAGGCATTCACATTTAGAATATACCATAACATACACTCAAATCCTAAAAAAACTCTATAGAGCATGATGTTGAACTCACGTATTGTTCCTTCCTCTGAAAACTTTGCATCTTCATCTCCTGCTGCTGCTTCGCCTCCAGATCAAAGCTATACTCGCGCACGGTGAACCTGTGTGGATCATAGGCTACACTATGGTAATTGACACAGACAACACAGCTTTGACTTGATGTGGTACTCCCTGGCAATCCGTCCTGCTTACTTGCTCTCCTGGGCTTCGGCTTTGAATTCACACACGGCTCTTTTGAAAAGTGTAACTGAGAAAACTGCTCCCTCTCCATCCTCGTACAGCTTCCTGATGGTCACACAAAATAATGAAAGGAAATTAGAGTGACACGTGACAACATGCAGCAATTATGCTGTGAAAACACAGAGTCACATGAAGACTCATTTGGTTTGTTACACTATTACACACAGTCAGATGTAGTCAGGCCCTATGACCTATGACCTCCTCATAAATGTGTTGCAGGTTGTGTGAACCAATCAGGACGGTGACTTTTACTTGTATTTACTATAGCCAGCAAGAGCAACCGTAAGTTAAAACTGGAAATGGAACAAAGGAGAAAGGGGTGTGCCGCATACAGTAAGGTTAACAGAGCCATTGTTGACTTTGTCATTAGTCTTGGTACATTCATTAATTCAAAAGCCCTGGGGTGACCTTGATCTGGGCTCACCCGGTAGAGCCTGTGCCCCAGGCTGAATCCTGGAAAGCGGCCCAGGTTTGAACTCGACCCATGGCCCTTTGCCGAGTGTCATCTCCCTTCTCTTCCCCCTTTTTTCTCATGCTGCTCTAATAAAGACAATACAATCCCTAAAAATTATCTTTATCTTAATTTAAAGGCCTGTATTTTCAATAATGCTGGCTGATTAAACCTCTACTTATGGGTGTAGCTATGATGGGAATTGTGTGATGTCACAAATAATTAATTTACAAATGGATCTTTTTCAAGAAAGACATTTTGACATGTCACAGGTGTAAGTAATGAAATGATTAAAAGATTGAGGTCCATTTCACTGTTATAAGCATCAATAAAGAGGTTTAGTGTCCTTAATTCTTTTTCAGAGGCCTTGCCTGTTTTTTTTTTTGGTATATAAAAAGTGAAATGTAACAGTGAATACTGACACAAAATATCAGAAATCAGCTGCTCTACCCAAGCATACCAGCTGGGGCTGTCAAAGTTAACGCAGTAACACATTAACACAAATTTGTTTTAACGCCATTGATTTCTTTAACACATTAAAACAACTTGTGGTTTTTAAAGATTGGGTGAAGATACTGTTATCATATGAAACTAGAAAACGTAAAAAATTCATTGGTACCAACCATGTCATACTAGCTTGTCGCGAAGGAGGTTAAATAACGCTCCAAACTTACACTCAATTTTGGCGAGGTAAAACTGTCATGGCCATTTTCAAAGAGGTCCCTCGACCTCTGACCTCTAGATATATGAATGTAAATGGGTTCTATGGGTACCCACGAGTCTCCCCTTTATTGACATGCCCACTTTATGATAATCACATGCAGTTTGGGGAAAGTTATAGTCAAGTCAGCACACTGACACACTGACAGCTGTTGTTGTCTGTTGGCTGCAGTTTGCCATGTTGTGATTTGAGCATTTTTTTATGTTAAATGCAGTACCTGTGAGGGTTTCTGGACAATATCTGTCATTGTTTTGTGTTGTTAATTGATTTCCAATAATAAATATATACATTTGCATAAAGCATGCATATTTGTCCACTCCCATGTTGATAAGAGTATTAAATACTTGATAATCTCCCTTTAAGGTACATTTTGAACAGATAAAAACTGTGCGATTAATCACGATTAACTATGGACAATCATGCGATTAATCGCGATTAAATGTTTTAATTGATTGACAGCCCTAATACCAGCATCAACTTTCAAAAACCCATATTAGTGAGACTCTAAACTGTGATGTAATGCGGAGGAACAGTCAAGACTTGATCTTTTGCTTTAAGCTGGACTCAAATGTGTTTTTCCTATTTGAAAACAAATTTGGGTTTGACAGCACTTTTTACTTCTTGTCTACCAAGCACTTTATTTTTCTTGTAAGGTACGCTACTGTGTTCTGGCTTGATGTCATAAAGCATTAAAATATTTAAAATTTTAGTTGAATACAACTTTTCCTCTGAAAAACAAAACAAAACATTTCCTTTCCTGCAACTGATCCAAGCTACACGGACTCTTACTTTCTGCCGGTAATGGAACACCTGTGCTTACTTAGCCTGACCTTTTAGATGCTGAGAACAGGTACTCTGAGCTTTTCTGGTGCACGCCTACCGAGATCAAGTGGAATGGCTTGTCTTACAGCCAAGGGTGCATAAAGAAAGCTCACCTGCTGGACCGCGGAACCACAAACTTTGACAGAGATTCATAGGTCTCCTCCCACTGCCGGTAGCTCCCTCTGTGACCAAAAACACGTAAAGAACAACACATGAATATACACGCACAAACTCTTGTGTTACGCCGTAAAATGAGGGTAGAATAACCTTTGTGTCACCAACCTGGTCACCACTACCAGTAGAGTGGTGAGGTACTCTGAAACCACCAGGTCTTCCTTCCTCACTATGTCATTCAGACTACGAGTTTGCAAAGACCCGCTGGAAAGACAGACACTCTAGTTAATCATTTTATAGTTACAGTAATATAATGATGTATTTTTGCTTAATATGTAACTGACGTCACTCACTCTAGTCTTTTCTCGAAGCTTTGCAAGCTTGTTTTCACACTGTTGTACGCTGCAGCTCGAGATTTTAATTCCGTCTCCATCTGGAAAACTTCCTGACACACATGACATGTAAACATCAGGAGTACATGTGATTACCTCAAAACTAGTCCAAGATAAGAACGCATACATTTAAGACCTTTAAAGAGGACCTATTATGCAAATTTTCAGGTTCATACTGGTATTTTGGGTTTCTACTAGAACATGTTTACATGCTTTAATGTTCAAAAAACACTTTACTTTTCTCATACCGGCTGTGCTGCAGCACTTCTTTTCACCCTTTGTCTGAAACGCTCTGTTTGACATCCTGCCCCCCGCCCTCTCGAAAAGCCCAGTCTGCTCTGATTGGTCAGCTGGCCTACTGTTGTGATTGGTCAACCGAACCAAACTCTTCGGACTCCACTCCGGCTCCGTTCTGACTAGCTTTGTTTGAGTGTGCCAAACTCAAAAAACACTGGATTTTTACCCAGGAGACTGGTGTTAGTGACCCGTGTGAAACAAGAAGTTGATTCATTTGTCACATAATTTCCTTTCTTAAGTTATTTAAACCCAAACTACGATATTCTCCTAAACCTAACTAAGTAGTGTTGTTGCCTAAGCCTAACCAAGTCAATCTATTCCTAAACCTTACTAAGTATTTTTGTTGCCTAAGCCTAACCAAGTCAATCTATTCCTAAACCTAACTAAGTAGTTTTGTTGCCTAAGTCTAACCAAGTCAATCTATTCCTAAACCTAACTAAGTAGTTTTGTTGCCTAAGCCTAACCAAGTCAATCTATTCCTAAACCTAACTAAGTATTTTTGTTGCCTAAGCCTAACTAAGTCGATCTTTTCCTAAACCTAACTAAGTAGTTTTATTTTGAAAAGACCGGAGCGGAAATTGACTTGTGTGTCACGTGTTGCCGGACATTCGTAGGAAAAAGCATGAAAAATACCTTGAAAGCATCACGAAAAAAAAAAAAAATTCTATGTAGACGAATCAAATCGATTAAATTCCGTAACTATTTCACAAACTCCAGTGAGACTTTGTTGGAATTTCACTGTTTCTTTTGAGTCTCCCAACTTTGCGAATAATAAATTGCAGGAGAACTCCTTTAAGGTGAAGATTATGACTGTAATAACTATATTTACATGTTCTCCTACATATGCTCATTTTCATGAGTTAGTACCTTGCCGATGATGTCTGCCAGGCTGGAGAGAGGCAGAGTTGTGGGATACTTGGCTTTGTCCCACTGAAACTTGGTGGTGTAGCTCATCAGGTCCACTGAGAAACACACACACAATAAGTCATAACTAGAAACCATCTGGAAACACACACCACCAGACAGTAGAATACGAGTGTCATTCAGAAAACACAAGCTGTAAAAATGCACACTTTTTAGAAGGAGTCACACACGGCACTGCACTCCAGCTCAAAGAGCAAATTGCCAGTGGATAAAAAATACCCCTCAATGACTTGAGGTAAGCTTTCAGGGGCGACACGACAGCTGTCTGATTCACGCCGTGGTCTGATGGGGAAAGTGATCAGAGACACTGGTTAGCCTGGTTTGTGTTGGGCAGCAGTTACTGCCTTTATGTAAGAGGCTAACACAAGATAAAGGGACTAGTGTAGGCTGTGTTATCTCTGTGGATGTCTGTGTGTATATATGCATATGGAGCTCGCTTTAAGCAGCTCTCATTCTCGTTTGCAGCGTGCACATAGCCTGGGGCTTCTACGCACTTACTTAATGAGTTTCTATACGATGTAATTAACACCCTCAGCCATGTGCATCAGCATGTGTGTGTTTGTGTGTGACTCACCTCCATTGGCTAAGGCGTTTTCCAGCACTTTGTCACCGGACTGCTCCATCACCTCCCTCATACACTGATGTGTTTTTTTAATCACGCTGAGCAGACAAGCAACGGGAAAAATATCATTAGGGTTTACTCATGTTAATTATTTAGATATCATTTGAATCATTTATTGGCTCATTTCCTGAAAATCTCTTTCCTTCTAATTCTGGCACTGAGGCCCACAATGAACTATAAATGTCCAATAAGGGTTTTATTTATCCATGTAAAGACCTCTAGCTGAAGAGAGATTCAGAAAACAATGCATCAAACTGAATAAAAACAAGTCTGGGCTAAATTACGATAGGTAGGTAAGTAGGTAGGTAGACAGGTAGGTAGTTAGGTAGGTAGGTAGGTAGGTAGGTAAGTAGTTAGGTAGGTAGACTTTAACACCACAATCACCACAATCCCTAGATCACAAAAAAACGTGCAGCACTCACACAAAAAGACGAGATAGGTACGAAAAACACTGTATTTACAAATCTCTATATAAATGTGCATGCCAACTACTACTTTAAACTAGATAAAAAATTAAAAAATAGAATATTAAAGATATATTTCTGTTGTGCAAATTGAAGTAAAATGTGCCTTGTGAATTGCCACTCAGGCAAAATCCCCTGGTTTGATCTACATTTATGTCGCAAATAGGCCATGACATCCTCACTTACACCGTGTCAGATCAGATACACCAACAATGAATTTAAAATCAGGAGGGAAAACTAACCGTCAGCTGCCCCTGACCATCAATTAATCATAGTGCGGAGCGCATACAGGCTCACAGTTACAAGTTTTAATTAAGGACAAGGCTGCACATTAAAGGGGAACACCACCCACATTTTGAATTCCAATATGTTATTTTCCATGACCGAGGAAAGTCCAATCAATATCAGTGAACATGAGCTACTCTCTCTCAAAGCCAGAAACCAGAGAAGTAAGTCTCAAACTTGTGATGTCATCGGGTATAAAGTGTGGAGCTGCTCCATAAACGAAGAATGGGAGATTGACTTTGTGTTGTTTTCTTTTTTATACCTAAATGAGCTTTATTCCATTGTAGTGTTGTCAGTTGTGAAACAGAAACTTTCCCCATATACTCTGAAAATTCCCCTGGGTGCTCTCAGAGTCATCCAGAACATCTTTCCCAATTCATTGTATATGTAGCAGCTCCACACTTTTACCATATGACATCACAAATCACTCTAGTTTTTGGATTTGGAAGAGAGTTGTTTATGTTTACTAATATTTTTATGTCTGTCTTAGACTGTAGAAATAACGTATGAATTTTGAAAATGGACGTAGTTCCCCTTTAAGTTACAAACGTGTAATGGATGACCATTGAGACACACAGGTTCCATGTGCATCAACATATGGAGTGCTACAGGAATGAGTCCTAAAACCCGGAAATTAGTTAGCATTTTAGCACTTCCGGTTCCCTCGTCTTGAAGTCAATGAGTTTTTTGAATGGGTTTTTAGTTAGATGCCTGAAATAAGATCTGTGGTTAACACAAGCTGAAGAGAATTTAACGTTTTTTTCTACGACATAAAATACATCGATAAATACCCCACTCGTGAATTTTACTTTATGTGTCTTAAAAAAGTCAGTTGCTAAC
This sequence comes from Sebastiscus tertius, assembly GCA_916701665.1. Taxonomy (NCBI): domain Eukaryota; kingdom Metazoa; phylum Chordata; class Actinopteri; order Perciformes; family Sebastidae; genus Sebastiscus; species Sebastiscus tertius. Next base: position 14,203 of record CAKAOH010035830.1, read on the forward strand.
AAGTGGCTAAATGAGACTACTAAACGTCATCATGCCGACTCGTTTAGCCTAACGTTAGCTTTTTACTTCTGGCGATTGCATTTACACTTCAAAAATCATAAAAAATGGTGTTCATATGTGGAGATTATCTTGCTGAACAAAACATGTAAGTATCATAAATGTTTGTTTGCCACAGAGTTTATTTTCTGCAATAATCTAAAAGCCAATGGAAAAATCCCATTGCCTTTTTGTCAAGGGAACCCATGGTGATGCTAACTTCCTGGTTGGCCTACAAAAATACGTCATCCCTGGAGCACTCTGTTGGGCAACATATTCAGTTTGGTCCATGATTCTTGGACTTTGTATTACCTTTCGGTCAGTGTGTCGAGCCTGGAGAGATCATCCGCCACGCTGAGCAGACTGTCCAGTATTCCCACCTGGGGTCACAGCAGAGACAGCACAGTCAGTGTTACTGTGGCTGGTGATGTATCATGGATTTGACATGGAGCAGTCCTGCATGTATAATGACTTGTGAACGTATACTGGCTTTTAAGATTCAGCCTCATATGTCCACATATGTTAAATTCAATACCACACATGTTTCATGTTTGAACTCAAATGACAAACTGCTGTTAAGGTTCCTGGCAGCCAAGGTGAACATTGATCACGTTGAGTGAAATGGGTCGGGTGGAAATTTTGCCTCAAACTGTAGAGAGCAACCTGAGCCATCATCCCTTCACAGGAGAAGGACACCAAACACCATCATCCTCCTCAACCACACTCTACTGTACTGGTATAAACGCACAACTAACATACTCTTCTCGCTTGTTTGTTTTTAACAAAACTGTTCTCATAACAGGCCCTTCCACATCCAGTCCTTATGTACATATTTAATCCCTATGGTTTGCTTGGCCCCCTCGGGCTCTTTCATTAGGACAGACGATACACAGCCTCACCTTGAGATCTGGAATGGAGAACTTGCAGCAGGAGGCCAGGCTGGTTTTGGCAATGGTGCGCTTGAGTTTTTCTACACTGGTCAAAGTGGTCTTGTCCAGAGGGACAGCAATCAACCATAAGTCTGTCATGACTCCCAGTGCTTCACATAGAGACCTCCAGTCAAAATCCTCCCCACAAGAACAGGCTTTGGCACCAAATAGACTGTGACCCAAAGCAAACAAACATATAGTAAGATGAACTCCATCATCGAAAGCATATATAGGCTTTAAGATGACTGTTTTTTGTTTATAGCATTCTATTTCTGTTTCCAAGTCATAGAGTATCATAAGTAAGGATCATATTAACATTGTCCATTATGGTGACTTGAAGTAGAATAAAAGAATCTACAAAATGAAATCATCTTTAAAAAGCAAGGATTCTTACCGTCAGGTTATCTTCATGACCGCCCTGTGTCAGTCCCACTGTGAATGTTGGAAAGTCTGAGCAGCAGCTCCACCTGAGACTGGCTGACAGCCAGCCCACTGCCTTCTAGGATCACAAGAAGCTGTTACATCACCTCAGGTGATTTGAGTACACGTTACCCAAATTAGTTGACTTTCAATTTGCAACTTTGCTGTCACTTTGCATGTTCCTCAAAGTAAAACAAAAAGTTTAATGTTTTTTCAAATATTTATCTATGGGAACAATTTAAAAAAACCTGTAGCCTAAAAACAATATTGGATTTACAATTTACGATAGTCTTATGTGTGTGTGATAGAGCTAGCCTACATTTGCACAAAAAAAATACGTAACATACTGATATTTTGTTTGAAATTTAAAACGGTGACAGAAACATTTCTGGCTAGGTACGTATAGTCAAGTTAAACAGTAGATTAAAGCTATGCTATTCAACAAAGTGTGTAATATAAATACCTAACCTTTTGTAGTGTTTAATCATTTTTATCAATAATAAAGTTCCGAAAGGAGATATCTTTTTATATTGTTAGTATAGTAATAGTAGTAGTAACTAGTATAAGTATAATATTGATTATAATATATATATTATATTACAAACAAATTGCTGTTTTTACTTGTTTAAAACAGTGTTAAAACTTTGTAAGAAAGTGTATATATTAAGCCACACTAATATAATATATTATAATATATAATATAAACCTCCCATAATAACCTTTCAGCATATTGTAAGTCAAGTTTTCTGAGAGAAAAAACTAGACTTCTACACCTCCTCATGGCTCTGTTTTCAGGCTTCAGAAAATCTAGCCCGTGACAGGAGACTTTGACCAATCACAGGTCATTTAAGAGAGAGCGTTCCTATTGGCTGTTCATTCAACGGAGGCAGCTGTCAATCACTCGCAAACTCCGATCAAACGGTTAAACTAGGCAGCACTGATCAAATATGAATCAATATTCTGTTCCTGTAATGACTATTTCTCTCCTCAAATGTTTTCAGAAACATCTTGTAGTGTACTGTTTAGCTGTAAAAATGAGAAAGTTTGCTTCAGCTGATGGGAGGTGCTTGGTATTTCCTCAACAGATCTCAACATGGCGGATCTGATCTAAATACTCATTCACACAGATGGCTATGCCTTCGGGAGCAATTTGGGGTTAAGTGTCTTGCTCAAGGACACATATATATATATATATATATATATATATATATATATATATATATATAATATGTATTATATTATATATATAATGGTTTCAATCATGGTTTAAACCCAGAATAACTTTAGAGAGGAGGGGGAACTGTGTGTCAGTCGGTGTTGTTTCTACTCGGACCTATTTCGCAAAACTCCCTCGACTTCCTGTTTTTACTCGGTGGCAACAACGTGGATCCAGTGCAGCTCACCGGTGTGGTGTGTTCTATCAGTAGGATCAGTGTTATGTGTGACCAGAGTCCTGTTCGCCCACCACAATGCAGATCTCTAGTGTGAATGACGTGAAGATTTATAATCTAAGTCATGGAAAGTCTCTCCCAGAGGTAAGAAGCTCTTAACGCTGAGTTACATTCATCATGTAGGAAGTCTCTGCTCACATTAAGACAAGCTAGCTAGCTAACACAGCTAACTGTGACATCAGTAGTCCTGAGTGTTTATTGAGAAATATCAATGCCAAACTCTATTCAACAACACACCACCTTCATATAAAGGAACCCACCTAGGTCTATAGTAGAGCATCATTTGGGACTCTTGTGTTCAGCCTTCATGGTGCACCATCGGTAAATGCTGTGACAGGAGTATTTATTGGTCTAGACCAAACTTTTCCCCTGGAGGGCCAAAACTGGTACTCAACGGAGGACCACGGGACAAAATTAAACACCTATTGTATAGTATTGCATTCAAAAAACTGCATGTTTTCCCCAAAACTGCATGTGACTATTATAAAGTGGGCATGTCTGTAAAGGGGAGACTCGTGGGTACCCATAGAACCCATTTTCAGTCACATATCTGGAGGTCAGAGGTCAAGGGGACCCCTTGACAAATGGCCAATGCCAGTTTTTCCCCACCAAAATGTAGCCCAACTTTAGAGTGTTAGCCTCCTTCCTGACAAGCCAACATGATATGACTGGTATAATGGAGTCCTTAGGTTTTCTAGTTTCATATGATGCCACTATCTTCCAACCATAAACCTGAGCCTGGTACGGCCTCTAAAAGACAGTAAAGTCGGTTGGGTCTTTTAATTAAAGAAAAAGAATTTGCTAACATCTGGCGGGCCAAATCAAACCTGATGGCTGGCCAACTTTGGCCTGCAGGCCCCACTTTGGGCAGCCCTGGTCTATACTAAAATAAACCCAACAAGGGTCAGAAAAGAGTAATATGAATCATAGCTATACAATTTGACAGTATTGCTGTGACTAAGCATTGCTTTATTGGTCATTTTTTAATGCCAAATCCTAATCACCTTTACCTCTTCAACGCAGTGGCTGTCAGATCGGAAGAAGAGGCAGTTACAAAAGAAAGATGTTGGTGAGTGGACCTCTATGATTTCAGCTTCACAGACTGGTTCATTGTTTTTGAAATGTATCTCATTTTTTGTGACCTTTCATATATTTTATTTCCAGACATCCAGCGCAGGATTGAGCTCATCCAGGACTTTGAGATGCCCACAGTGTGCAGCTCTATCAAAGTGTCCAGGGATGGTCAGTTCGTTCTAGCAGCAGGTAAGACACACTGTTTCATCAAACCTTCATTAGAATTGTGAGTGACATCAGTTGTCAGTCAGAACAGGCCTCCAGGAGTATTTAGGTGACATGTTTTCCATTAATTTCAGGCACTTACAAACCCAGGATTCGCTGCTATGACACCTACCAGCTGTCCCTGAAGTTTGAGCGCTGTCTGGATTCAGATAGTAAGTTAATAAACACACTTACTTGTTGTATAGCATGCATGTCATGTATGTCTAAATTGATGAATTGCTTTTCTCTTTCTCAAAGTTGTGGCTTTTGACATCCTATCTGATGACTACTCTAAGGTAAGACACTGGGGACGCTCTTGCCCTAACATTTTACAGATGCTGTTTGAATTGTTTGTTTTTATGGATGAACTGTGTTGTTAATGTGTGCACATGGTTTAAAGGTCTTACTGGTAACATTTGAATACAGACGAATATTTAAAAAAATAATAAAACATCCTCAGAGCCTTTAGAAAAGTGCAGAATAAAAGTATGGCTTTTCCTGAAAAAATTATGATTTTGAATTAATCATTAAAAAAAAATTGTGCCTGGCAACGACATGTTGTGAAGTAAATCCAATGAAACAGGGTAGGGAGAATGCAACATCTAGTGGTTGAATGTTATGAATTGTACCTTTAACACTTTTTTAGTTTGTAAAAGCATTGTATTGTCACGCCATCATTTAAAGTGGGGTTGTATGAGGTACTTATAGTCAGTAGATGACGGTCAGCACTCTCCCAGTTTGGAGAAACAGACAGGAGTACCAGCACGGGAGCAAAGCGTGAACTGCTGTGGACGGGGGCAGCAGCAAAACCTATTTTAGCCACCTAAAAAAATTTATATCAGTTTAAGTGTATGCTGTATTTGAATATTTTCACTGCTTTACCTCGCCGTCAGACAGCCCTTTCCAACGGGGAATAATGCCATTATCTATGTTCTTTTCAAAGCCACCAGACCCCACACACAAAAACAGTAATTTTACCTCACAGAACACGGAAGTTGCCGGGCTACCGCTGCTTCGATCGGTTAGTTTGTTTATGTTATTGTGTGACTTTGGTGTTAAAGGGTTAGATCGGATTCACCAAAGTCACACAATAACACAAACAAACAAACAAACCGATCGAGGCAGCGGTAGACCAGCGACCCCGCTGGTAGAATTACTGTTTTTGTCAAAGGAGTCTGGTGGCTTTGAAGAGAGCATAGATAACAGCTTCAGTTCCCTGTCAGAGAGGGCTGTCTGAAAGTAAAGTAAAGCGGTGAAAATATTCTAACTATAGCATACATTTGAACTGATGGAAAATCCGTTTAGCTGCTGCCCCCGTCCACAGCAGTACATTTTTTTGCTCCCATGCTGGTTCTCCTGTCTGTTTCTCCAAACTGGTGGCGTGCCAACTGTCATTTAGTGTAGGTAATACATTGACTATGGATAAGTACCTCATACAACCCCACTTCAAAACACCCGAACTATCCCTTTTAAAAGAAGGACATTAAAGTATCCAAATGTTCACAGGGATCCTTAGATGTAAGGGTTGTAGTTGTAGTTTTTAAGAGGACAGACCTTTTCATGATTAAAACATTTTATTTAATGGCTTATAACTTCATACAGTTGGGGAAAACAATTGGTCAATATAGCCAATGAAGACAGGTTCCTCTTCAGCAGAGGAACCAGCTATTAATTAACTGCATATGTATTAATCTGTTCAATCTCCTAGCACCGATCATATTAACACAGAGAAAGCGGTCATTGCTATCTGTACTATTAATGTACCACACTGTCACTGTCAACTAAATACTGTTTTACACTGTAAATTCATAAATAGCATAGCTGGTTATGGTTAGAATATACTTAATTTACTTGACTCTCAAAATGGAAATGCAATTGAATTTCCACGTGTGTCAAGTCAATCCTTGGTGTTTTCCAGCCTTCTTGACTACACTTGCTTATAAATTCACTGTCTGTCTTTGGGTTTGTCTGTACAGTTGGTGTTTTTGCACTGTGACCGCTACGTGGAGTTCCACTCCCAGCATGGACACTACTACAAGACACGCATTCCAAAGTTTGGACGGGACTTTTCTTACCACTACCCCTCCTGTGACCTCTTTTTTGTGGGGACAAGGTGAGAGTGTGATCGAATGATAGACGTGGAGGCACTCAACTGTGCATGTCGGAGGAATATGCTGGCCGGGCGACAACTGTTTGATGTTTTTGTTTTCATTTTCAGTTCCGAGGTGTTCAGACTGAATCTGGAACAGGGCCGCTTCCTCAACTCCCTTCAGACTGATGCTGTGTACGTATAACAAAAGTGTTTGTGGTGCTTGTATGATCCACTCTAGATTCAGCCAGGTGAAAATATTATAATTGTTATACCACTAAAGTGTATTACTGAAGCCGAGATGTTTTTATGCTGTTATCTCGAGATCACAAGTCAATCATATCATTATCTCGACAAAACAAAACCTTGTTATCTTGAGATAACAAGATAATTAACTTGTTATCACAAGAAAACAAAAGCACAGTTCCTGCATTCAAACGGCCCAGATCAAGCTGACAGTGACTACACGTGTGACTCCGTCCGTTTTTCAAGATAAGGTGTTAACAAGGATACATACAAAATACATATATGGAAATAAGATTGAATGGATTATATTAACAATAAGTATAAACATGTTACCTGTGTCCCCTATGAATTAAAAAGAAAATACCACTAAACTGTGAGGGAAAAAATTAAATTAATTATTTCTGACAATGACCAATACATTTGAGTTGAAGACATCTCTTACTGACTAAATTGAGAGATATTCCAAAGTAAAAGTCCCGTATTTGTACCTTGAAATAGCTAGGCTACATTTTTGAATACTTGAGGTGCTATAATAACTGGACAGTGACTGACATATTTGACTTCAGGACAACTCTGACTACATACATACTGAAAATCAAGCCTTTTCCTCTATCAATGAAGAGATTTTCCAAAGTAAAAGTCCAACATTTCTACCATGAAATAGCTACATTACTTTTCAGATCTGAAATCATTTCATTATGTATGTAGTCATCCTGAAGTCAAATATGTCAGTCATTTTCAGGAATTATGGAACAATGTGTTTTTGTAGCACCTTATGTTTTCAGAAATGTAACTATGTCAATGTAGAAATGTTGGACTTTTACTTTGGAAAATCTCAAAATCGCTACAGTAAAACAAATTCTTGATTTTCAACATGTATGTAGTCAGCGATGTCCTGAACTGAAATATATCAGTCCCTGTCAGGAATTGTGGAGCAAGGGTTTTTTATAGCACCTCAAGTATTCAGAAATATATCTATTTCAAGGGAGAGATGTTGGACTTTTTCTTCGGAAAATCTCATAATCAATATAGTAAAAATGCCTCATTTTCAGCATGTATGTAGTCAGCAATGTCCTGAACTGAAATATATCAATCCTTGTCATGAATTATGGAGCAATGTGTTTTACAGCACCTTAAGTTTTCAGAAATGTAGCTATGTCAAAGCAGAAATGTTGGACTTTTACTTTGGAAAATCTCATAATCAAAACAGTAAAAAAAATGCTTGATTTTCAACATGTTTGTAGTCAGCGATGTCCTGAACTGAAATATATCAGTCCTTGTCAGGAATTATGGAGCAAGGGTTTTTTGTAGCACCTCAAGTATTCCAAAATGTAGCTATTTCAAGGTCCACATACTGAAGCAAAAGTCTACTTTGGAATATCTCTAAATTGATACAGTAAAAATGCAGTCAGAGATGTCTTCAGCTAAAATGTCAATCAGTCATTGAGGAAACGTCCTTTTGTTTTCTCGTGATAACGAGTTAATAACCTTGTTATCTTAAGATAACAAAGCTTGTTTTCTCAAGATAACGTCACAATCAACTCATGATCTTGAGATAACGGTATTAAAAAATAATTGCAAGCAGAGCCGTTCTCTGCTTCCGTAGTCTGTGGCGCAATCTGACATTGACTGATAAGCCCTTCGCTCTCATTGCTCTCAGCTGATGTTCACGCCGCTTGTTTTGTTTTTTCTTGTCTTCTCAGGGAAAACAATGTGTGTGATATCAACCCCGTTCATCATTTGTTTGCCACAGGAACCTCTGAGGTAAGTGCCGTAGCAGGCTGTGTGTGAAATGAGGCACCAGTTATGAGCAGACTCAAATGAAACTGTGACTGTGTGTGTGTGTGGGGCCGTTCATCGCTAATTGCATTTTAGAATCATATACTATACTATAAATCTTAGTTATGTTTAGATCTGCAATGATTAAACAATTAGTTGTCAACTATTTAATTATTCGCCAACTACTTTGATAATCGATAAGTCAGTTTAAGTCCATTTTTTAAGACAAAAAAGTCAAAATTCTCTGATTCCAGCTTCTTAAATGAGAATATTTTCTGGTTTCTTTACTCCTTTATGACAGTTAACTGAATATCTTTTGAGTTTTGGACAAAACAAGACATTTGAGGACGTCATTTTGGGCTTTGGGAAACACTGATGGACATTTTATCACCATTTTCTGACATTTTACAAACCTATTGATCAAGAAAATAATCAACAGATTAATGGACAATGAAAATAATCGTTAGTTGTAGCCCTAGATATGTTTATAAAAATATAAGCCCCTAATAAGGATTAAAATGTCTTTGGTGAAAAATATCAGAAGGCTTATTTTCGGACCACGCTGTATCAGGTTTCTTTGCCCTACGTGTGCTTATAGTAAAACAGAACAGTCGCATAGTTGGTTCAGTTATTATGGATTTTCATATTTTTTTGTTAGATGGTTCAGAAATTGTCTTTATTTGTTTTTGAGTTCCAGTACGGTGGATCTTTTTATCTTCTCTCATTTCTTTGATATCGTATTGCTATAGGCTTCACACACCAGCTGGGCTGATAAAAATAAGTGTGCTACACGATGCCTGAGTGTTAAAGTTCAAATTTGTCAAACCGTCACTTACATTAGGAGCTGCCAACATGAGAAGTTCCCCGTTGCAGCTTTTTATTGGTCTTAAAAAAGTACTAAATTAGTTTTAAGGGAAGACACCTTCTGGCAAGATCATTGTTTTTTTTCATGCACTGGTCAATTTAGAGATTTTTGGGAGAGATTTTCCTTCCATAACATGTCTTCTTTCAGACTAGTGGAAAGAAAACATCCAAAATACACATTTAGGTGTTCATTTTACTTCTTTGTTTATTTGTGTATTTGTAGATTTCTCCTACATTCATCAAAAGTTAACATTAGATAATGTCTCATTTGCATATTTTTAAACATAACATTTAAAAAAAAAACAATACAAATGCAAAAAGTAATTGTCTTAAAGGAACTATTTGTAACTTTCAGAAATGCTTGTTAACAGCGACACCTGTGGCCGTGAAATCAACGAAAGTCAGCGTCGAGCTTGCTCGCTCTAAATATACCTGAACGAGCATCGCTCAAAGCAGTGAGGCGACACACGTCAGCTAAAACCACAATATCACTCTATATTTCAGCTGCTTGGCAGTAATGTTAGCTGACCAGACGAAGGTCTCTCCATGAACATGATTTAGATCTGATCTTAGTGTTGGCTTTTCCTGCCTCAGCGCAGGCTGATGCAGCGGGGCTCTGCAGCATGTTACCTGCTCTCTCCGCCCGCAGCCAGAGAGAGCAGAGAGACACCGGCACCCGGTCGGTAACGAGATGATAGCGTTACTCGCTGAGGAGCTTCGTCACGTCACAAGACACGGGAAACCTCTGTTGGTCTGGAGGAGCTGCAGCATTTATTTCTGCACAAACATCCACTGTACATTCACTAGATATTCTCAGAGCTAAACTAACTCTTCTGCAGTGTGGAGTGAGCGCGCGTTCAAGTCTAGAGGTGGAGCGAGCTGAGCGAGAACGCGCGCTCTGTCTGAGTGAAGGCAGGCAGGCAGAGGAGGAGAGGCAGCGGCCACACGCGAACACGCATATGCGAGCACGCATGTGTGGCGACCCGGTACATTTATACGATTTTAAAAAGTTACAAACAGTCCCTTTTAATGTAAGTAATCAACTGGGGAAGTTTCATGGCGATATCTATTAGTTCAACATGTAGTATCTTGCAAAATGTGTGGAATTTTACAATCCATACTTTTCTCAGACTCTGAGTCTGAAATCTCCACTTCAGTAGCAATAACATACACCAAACTTTCCAGTTTCATTCCTATCTATTAGGGATGCACCGATCTGTTCAAAATGTACCTTAAAGGGAGATTTGTCAAGTATTTAATACTCTGATCAACATGGGAGTGGACAAATATGCTGCTTTATGCAAATGTAGATTTATTACTGGAAATCAATTGACAACACAAAACAATGACAAATATTGTCCAGAAACCCTCACAGGTACTGCATTTAACATGAAAACTATGCTCGAATCATAACATGGCAAACTGCAGCCCAACAGGCAACAACAGCTGTCAGTGTACAAAACAAATTTGCATGCAATTTGCAACGCGTTATTATCGCATTAACTTTGATAGCCCTAGATAAAATATTGACCCTATTTAAATGTAGTGTCTCCCTTTTTAAAAAACATATTTTTATTGTCATGAGACGGAAGCTTCCTCACATCTTTCGTTTCTCCTGCATTTGTCTGACTTGTTTTGACATCTCTTCCGTTGGATTACCAGGGACGGGTGGAATGCTGGGACCCTCGTGTCCGGAACAGAGTGGGCACACTGGACTGCGCCCTGAGCAGCCTCGCCGAAGGAGCAGAGTACGTACCGAGCTGCAAACACGGAGATGTCAAACGCTGATGTCAGCCTGACCGTGCATATGTAGCCACATGGCGCTTTTCATCCGCCGCACGAAAACAAGCTGCAAGCTGTGCTCCATTATGGTCCACTTCAGAAATATCCAGCTTTCATGTGATTCACAGTTTGATCCCGTCTCAGAGCGCTGACAGCGTTAACCATTATGTCATCTTTTTTTGTTTTTGTGCCTCACTTGTGTTGTTCTCGTTGTGTTTTTTCTTGACAGAGTCCAAAGTTTGCCCTCGATTAGTGCGCTGAAGTTTAACGGCTCCCTCTCCATGGCAGTGGGCACCAGCACAGGACAGGTGTGACAAATCTATGTTTTTAGCTATGACATTATTTTCATACTGGTCTATGACTTTGTTCTGCACTTGCCTCTCTATTTGTTGTTGTTGTAAACTATCAGCTGCCCACACGGCGTGAAATTCTGCCTCTTCTTCCTGAGATTAGTCGACTCACAAAGAAGTGGCTGATGTCATTCAGTCTCCTCTAAAAAGTTACACTGTGCTCAACACAAGAACTGAGTTTTGAATGAAAAGGTCAGGAGCAGCCAGTGGCTTTGTGATGTCGCGTCTTGTGGTTTAGTGTAGCCATGTGCTGCTGGTTTTGATGACCTTTGCAGTGGAGGATAGTATAATTATGGTCTTGAACACATTTGGAAGCCTGCTACTTGCAGAATGAAACACACTAGTGCAGTGCCCGTTCGGAGCACGTGCCCGTCTGGCGTCTGGTCTCAGCCCCCAGAGGTTTTGCTTTGAGGAGCGCAGTACGGCTGCTTGTACACGCCAAGTGTGACGTCAATTGGATGAATGGTTCTCGAGATATGCGCATACATATACACACAGACAGATGATGTATGGAACATCAACCATACAAAAAAAGTAGCTTTTTCCAGCGCGGTCCAGAGATGTTCTGTACCAAATTTGGTAAATATTGCTCGAAATCAGTAGGAGGAGCATCAAAAACTGATTTGGACAAAATTCAAAAATGGGGAAAATAGGGGTGGGGAAAAAAATCGATTCACCCATGTATCACGATTTTCTTTTTTTCACGATTTTAAAAAATTGATTTTGCCAGAATGAATATATTTGCTTCATTTGAGTCTATGTGGAGGTAGAAGGAAGTTACCGCTTTTATTGTTGTAGTCTGAGTAACGTGACGTCATATCCGTACCGTATCTGAATATCGTACCTAAAATAAGGTGTTAACAAAAAGAACTATATACAAAATACATATATATGGAAATAAGATGGATTGGATTATATTCACCAGAAGTATAAAACATTACATGTCTCTTATAGATTAGATAGAAAATGCCACTAATTTTTGAGGGAAACGTCTTTATTCTTTGACTTTTGGGTTGCTTGAAAAAATGGAATAAATAATTCCTGACAATAACACTGATATTTTTGACTTCAGGACATCTCTGACTACATACATGCTGAAAATCAAACATTCTTTCTGTATTAATTTAGATATTTTCCAAAGTAAAAGTACCCAGGAGTGTATAAGTCAACTTTTCCCCCATGGACTAGTGCTAAAAAAGTTAACAAAAATCGCAATAAATTGTAATATCAAATCACAATACTTAAAAAACGCAATACATATCGAATCGGCACCCAAGTATCGTGACAGTATCGAAGCAGGAGATAGGTGTATCATCTCATCCCTAGTGGTAAATCAGTATAGACGCAAATGGGCGTGGCTTATATAGATAGATTTGTCTGGACCTACAGAAAGGGAAGAGTTCATTAAGGTTAAAAAGTTACAGATCAAAAAGTAAAGTTCATTGTTATAGCGCCACCATCAGGCCAGATTGCATCACATTTGACACTGCACTCCCTTGGGTCCTGAGCAATACACCCGCCAAGTGTGAAGTAGATCTGATGAGCAGAGAGACAGACGGAGGTTCCTCGCTTTATAGTTAGATTTCTGAACATCAATGTTTGTTTGTCTTGAAGGTGCTGCTCTATGACCTGCGCTCCAACCAGCCGCTGCTGGTTAAAGACCACTTCTACAACCTGCCAATCAAGTCACTCAACTTCCACGATCAACTGGACCTGGTCGTGTCCGCCGACTCCAAGATTATAAAAATCTGGAACAAAGACACGGTAAGATTCAGTAACAGCCATTTACAGGACCTGACTTAACATCTAGTTCACACTACACTTTAGCCCTACATGACTTAAGCACTGATATCCCGCTTCCTGACAGTTTTTGGAGCTCCCAAACAAAAGCCCCAGATCAGAGGCATGTCCTCGTTGGCTTGGCGCTCGCACATTGGCGTTAGAGCGTCGTGTATGAACTGCTCGGAGATGCGAGCCGAGAGACTCACCGATGTCTCGCAGACACTTCCCAGATATCTAGCATCCTAATTATCTGGACCTGTCGGGGACTCCGGTCACAAGCTACAGCCAAAGAGAGCACGAAGCACGGGTTGAGGGGAAACCTCAAGATCAGGAACTTACTGTATGTGTTACATTTGCAACACGGAGCAAAGTTGTTGTTGCATTGAGAGAAATAAATAGTAAAAAAGAAACCGGTGGAAACAGGCCATTTTTTGAACAGGTGTTATTAACAACCTCAGCAACGTGTCTCGCGTATGGTATCACATCATTTACTGTTTATTTCTCGCGTGTGTTCTTGTGACAAAACATAGTTTGGAGACCTCATCGGAGATTCCTCCCGGTGAAAGATCTTGTAGTGCGTGACCTCCTGTAGCGGAAAACCACGACGACTTCAAGACTCTCTATTACAAGACAGCAGGTTGTGCAGTGTGGACAGTACAGAGATCTAACGTGTAGGTGTGAACTAAGCATTAGCTGACTTGTGCTGCACGTGAATGATGATGTGTTAAGGGTTGTTTTCATATTTGTATATAAGGGACCGTGTCTTTTTTCAGCTGAGACGCTTTGGTTGAGTCTGGTTGCCATGATACGGAGTATCCGCGAATGTGAAAATGTCGGCACAAGGTAGTACATGCTCTGGCCGTTGCTCTGGATGAAGGGCAGGCCGAAGCATGTAGAGAGAGAGGACAGACCTACGTGATTTTGTGGGCGAGGAAACATCTCGGCTACTACCGTCATTTGGTTCAGATTCAGATCAACTTTATTATTTGTTTGGTCCAGTGCTCCAGACATGAGGACGACATAAAGTCCACAGTAAAAACAGTAGTATAACACACACAATAAGACCACAACATACTCATAATAAGAAACACATTTGATCACGTCTTTGTGGTAAGCTATTTGTCCCTACCCATCTCCACGGTGATTCGACGGCTGGGTAAAAAGTGACAGCGTTTTTAACCAAAGTTGAACTTTTCAACTCTCGGCAACCAGAAAAAAAACACCAACGTGCAACGCTCAGCGCCTCACGGTGCTGGCATTTGTAGCATAGTGTAAATATGCAGTGCTCCCATTGCAAAGAATTACGCTAATATGACAACTTTCTAGACTCTTATTTCTTCTCTCTATTCACCACAGGGCAAGGCCTTCTCCTCCATACAGCCTCAGACCAACATCAATGATGTTTGCATCTATCCTAATTCAGGTGAGAACAACTTCTGCATCAAGATCATGACATAAGATGAACGTTATTGGTCCCATGCAGGTAAAATACAAGCCGGTCACAGCAGCACAATGCACAAGAGGAAATACAACTTTAAAAAACTAGAATACTGAATACATAATGAACATCTGCTGGATAGAAATGAAGCATGACAAGACACTATATACTGTACACCTGCATAAATAGTAACCTTAAAGTGTATTGAGACAAACATGGTCACTACTAAAGAGAGGAGGGCTCAGAGAGGAATGAAACCGGATGGCGGGTCACAACTTCTAGTATTCATGCGGCCGTCTTTCACCTCCGGGTGGCGCCATCTTCCAGTTCTAGGAGTTCACACACTTTGACTTTGACTTTGCAGTTATGCCTCCTCTGTCATTGCATGCCAATTAGTGTTCACTAACAACAAACTTTTGAACTTTATTGAAGTCATTATTTGGTCCAGTCTTTCAATCTGAGGTTTTGTTTTTCAATTTATTTTTTTAAATGACGTTTCATGAATTACTCACTCCGTGAAAAATAGGCGGAACTGAGTTGAGAAATAATTTGGATAGCACTCACCCCGGGGTGTCAGTCAGAACACACTGGACAGGAGACAGGAGGGAGCTGGAGGTGTCTTGATGGATTGAAGTATATGGGGGGCCGCGTATCAAAACATCCGTTTACAAACTCACACACAACTCGTGCAGTAGAATCCAAACCTCATTTATCCAGTCGTATTCTCTCTACTTCCCACAAGCATGCATCGTCACTACAACCTTACTATTTAAAACTAAAAGCTTTTAAAACCATTTAAAAGCTGCTTTTACATCCCCTTTTTATTTCTAAAAAGGGGATGTCTTTATGCTGCATTACATCCCCTTAAAAGGGGATGTAATGCAGCATAAAGGGTTAAATACGGACATACATTACATCCCCTTTTAAGGGGTTGTAAATGCAGCATGAAGGGTACAATACGGACATGGAAAGAAAATAAATAAACAGAGATAAATATTAGAAATAAAAGAAATAGGAAAATATAATAATAATAATAATAATAAAATAAATAGATACAAACTTAAATGATAAAAACAATAATAATAAATAAATATATAAATATTAGAAATTAAAAGAAATAGGAAATATAATAATAATAATAATAATAATAATAATATTAAAGATAAATAGATACAAACTTATAATGATAAAAACAATAATAATAAATAAATAAATACATACAATGACAGCACAGTGATACAGATTAGGGAGCCTGTAGGGTGAATATTCCTACCTACATTTTTTTTAGCTCACAAATTCTAATGTTTTGTTTTTCAGCTCCCAAACTGAGTTTTACAGTTTTCTTATTCCCTTCTCATTTTTTTGGGACGGAAGTTTATTCTGCCCTAGGATATTCAGATTCAAATCTTTATTGACCACTTTTCACTATTTCACATCTCAGTAACGGGACCTTCAAACATGCAATGACTGGAACTAAATCCAGGGTTTACACCACAGATGAGCTCTATTTATATCTGCCCCCCGCTTCCGTCCTCACATTGTTTTGCCTGCATCCTGTGTCTCATTGTACAGGGATGCTCTTCACTGCCAACGAGGATCCCAAGATGAACACGTTCTACATCCCGGTGAGTTCACAGGCATTTCCATTCCTCACTGGTGACTTTCACATCCTGTTCATCGGGTGCCGGGCTGACGAGCACACACCTGAGACGGTTACTTTATGGTGCAATAAAAGATATCTGATGTTACAGAACTCCTGTTCATACACGCTTTAGTGACTCAGGAGTTTGAGGACATGTGTAGGAGAAAGCAATCAATGAGCGTGTGTGGGCAGTTTGTTTTCACTTTCATTCCTGTGGTTCTCACAAGGCCGCTGCATAATGAGTAAGGCTGCTGTAAGCTTGTTGGCATCAACAGACTTGTCCTGTGACTCTGATATGGTCTGACAGTGTTGGTGTGTGTTTGCGTCTGTGTGTACAGTAAACTAGATTTTTGCATTGTGTAAATGAGTAAAATCCAGACGATGATTGACGCGGATGTGCTGAACTTTGGCCCTCCTGTCCTCACTTAGCTGTTGGATCTCCAGCTGAAATGGAGCTGGACTTGCATTTATGTAGTGCCTTTTTTAGTAGGGATGTTAATAATTAACCGTTTAACCGCTAACCGACATTAAGCATTTTAACCGATTAACCCTATCAGTTAAAACGGTTAAAAGAAATGTTAATAATTCATTAAAAAGCTGAGAAAAACTCGTCACTTGAAGGGGGAAAAAGCTGGTCCACCTTAAGAGCATACCTTAAGAGGCAGAGCCGGCGTTACAGATACAGGAAGTTGGTTCCAGTCTTTAGCTCGCTTGAGCGGAGGAGATGTAGCCTCGTAGCATTTATTCACCGACAAATAAACTGTACACACACTGAGCAATGACCAATATGTCATGTCTACCTTGAAAGAGTTATGGGTCACTGCAATGTCCTATTAGCCATGAAGCGTCCCCGTCATAGGGACAAAATGCCCAGTCCGTTAATTCAGCTCTCTGAACGGTGTTTCCTTGGTGAGACTCAGAGGGATACTTCCTGGCAGTCACATGTAGGTTTGCTGCGGGGACATAACTCTCAATCTCAATCAATAAACCCACAAACAACTGCCATGTCAAAGATAACCTCTCGTTTTGGCTGACTCAGTCTACTGGAGCAGCACAATAGTTGAACTTTAGAATGCATTTTTACAGAACAAGGGTTGTGGATTTTGTCCACATCACTCAGAGCCGTCTCTTCTCGCAGATATCGCTTTACAGCCAGTAAGGACAGAAGGAATGATGACATGTTGAGCAATTTCCTTAATTGATAAATGAACGTGGTAACAATCGATGGCCGTTTTTTTAAAATCGACGCAACTTAAAGTGCACATTTTTTTCATAAGAAACGCGCCTTTTAAATTTGTTTTAACACCGCTAATTTCTTTAACGCGTTAACGTAACTTGCGATTTTTAGGTTGTTGCAGGCTCAGTTTTAAAGCTAGAGTGAAGATACTGGCAACATATGAAACTAGAAAACCTAATGACTCCATTGGTATCAGCCATGTCATATTAAATGACAACAATGAGACTAAATAACGCTCCAAAATCGCACTACATTTTGGCAAGGAAAAACTGCCATGGCCATTTTCAAAGGGGTCCCTTGACCTCTGACCTCCAGATATGTGAATGTAAATGGGTTCTATGGGTACCCACGAGTCTCCCCTTTACAGACATACACACTTTATGATAATCACATACAGTTTGGGGCAAGTCATAGTCAAGTCAGCACACTGACACACTGACAGCTGTTGTTGCCTGTTGGGCTGCAGTTTGCCATGTTATGATTTGAGCATATTTTCTTATGCCCAATGGATGCGGAACATCGCCGGATGATCGGGTACTTTATCACTCGGCAGTCGAGCCGTTTTGGCTTCAAGCGCCACTGAGCAACTCTCATAGGAATGAACAGGAACCCGCCACCGGCGCTGTATTCAGTTCTGTCTATACATCCATGAAATTGAGTTCCTTCTTGACTGCTCAACCTGAGAAGCAGCGACAGTGCCGATGCTTTCGTTGCACCAGTTTCAGGTTACATGTCAGCACACTTCCACGCTTCTTTGGAAAAAGGTACAGCTCAGTCATTCTCTGACTGGGATGGAAACATGAGCTCGGACAGTCGGTCTATTTTTGTTTCAACAAATACATGACAGGTTTCGTACTTACTCAACAGTCTAAATCTGAACCGTGTGTGTGTGTGTGTGTGTGTGTGTGTGTGTGTGTGTGTGTGTGTGTGTGTGTGTGTGTGTGTGTGGTGTGTGTGTGTAGGCCCTGGGCCCTGCACCTCGGTGGTGCTCCTTCCTCGACAACTTGACAGAGGAGCTGGAGGAGAGTCCCGAGAGCACAGTGTATGACGACTACAAGTTTGTGACCCGGAAGGACCTGGAGAATCTAGGTGAGACCTCGCTGCCTTCATTTCTCCTTAGGAACCTCACTGCATGTGGAAACAAATGTCAAAGCTCTACAACCAATTACACAGAAAAAACTTCCCCCAAACCAAGCGACCCCAATTACTCTTTTAGTTTGAAAGCACAGAGGGAATTTAATCCCAGCCTTGAAAGAAACCCCAAACTATGAATCAATCTGAGCCACTTTGCCGCCTTAGGGGTTTTGGGTGGCTAGACTACCTAACTACAAGCCTAGAGAATGATTGAGAGGTTTTACGTAAGAAAAGCAGCGTGTGTGTGTGGTGGTGGGGGTGGGAGGGTTGGGGGTGGGGGGTGGGGGGTTGGATGGGTGTGAGGAAGGAGGGTTGGGGGAGTGGACACTGGAAGGGTTGAATGAACATTGGAATGCAGGCTCAGCAGTAAAGAGATCAAATGACAAGAAGCAGAAAGGTGGTTGGCTGCTGTGGAATAAAAGGCGAGGCGGGGGCAGGGAGAGGAACGGCAGTGTTGATTTACAGAAGCTGTGTAACGTGGCTCTGTTATGTAACCTTGAGGAGGCCTGGCTTGAACACACCGACGGGAGATCCTGGGAATTTCATTTCTCCACGTCCCTCTTATCTCACACGCTCTCAACTCGCCTCAGGCTTTGACGTAATACATGTTCTCCAACAGTCACCCGTACACGTTGCTGCTTACCTGAGAGTGAGTAATCTCACGCTGGAGATTATCTCATTTCAATCACACGTTTTTTTTTTCCTCATACATCTTGAACTAAATCTCACAAAGTAGTTTCTCTGTTGAACAAATTTCTTCTCAGGTAAATCCTGAAAACAACTAGACTTAGAGTCTAGCCCCATATCAGAGGCTACCAGCGCTCAGACATTGGCACTCCAACACCATGTGTGAACTGTTCAAAGACACGAGCCAAGAGGCTCCCTGGTTAGGGCTGCAACAAATGATTATCTTAATTGTCGATTAATCTGTCGATTATTTCCTTGATTAATCGATTAGTTGTTTGGTCTATAAAATGGTGAAAAATGTCCATCAGTGTTTCCAAAGCCCAAGATGACGTCCTCAAATGTCTTGTTTTATTCACAACTCAAAGATATTCAGTTTACTGTCATAGAGGAGTAAAAAAAACAGAAAATATTCACATTTAAGAAGCTGGAATCAGAGAATTTTGACTTTTTTGACTTTTTTTTCTTACCCAAACCGGTTCATCGATTATCATAATAGTTAGCGATTAATGTAATAGTTGACAACCAATGTTGCAGCTTTATCACCGGTGCAACGCAGACGCATCCCAGGCTAAATATCAGTGTTATAAAGCTAAGCCGGAGTAATGACGGATCTTTTTTTACGGCAGTATTTCGGAATCTCTGTGTAAAAGGGGCTAATGACAATGCTAACATGCTGATGTTTAGCAGGTATAGTAAAGCTGTGGCTGATGAGAATGACTTTATTGTCTAGCTATTTTGTCAGGAACCAAAGTATTTGACAAAATAAAATAAAAAATCACAGGATCACCAAAGGCGTTACAGTCCATCATGAAGGGGTCATGAATGTCTGTAAAAACCGCAGTCCACAAACCAACGGGTGACGTCACAGTGACTACGTCCACTTCTCATATACAGCCTATGATTGCCATCCATATAGACACAGCTAACATGGCTAAAAATTTCTAGATGTGTCTGCCCAGAATTTCTGATAAATTCCACTTTTTCTCTTAAATAGCTGGTTTGAATTTTTAGTTTATTTTTAGTAATCTATTTAGCCAATTTCAGATTATTGTGATAACTTTGCTTTTTCCTTATTTGTGTCAGGTTTGACTCACCTGGTGGGATCATCTCTCCTGAGAGCCTACATGCACGGCTACTTCATGGACATCAGGCTCTATCACAAGGTAAGGTGTCTAACTGCTATACAGGGATGTCATGATACCAGAAATGTAGTGGTTGACACAAAAAAACTGTGAAATTCCACGATTCTCGATACCACGGTAAAATACAAACACAAAACAACAAATCCCATGTTCCCTTGACCTCTGACCTCCAGATATGTGAAAGTAAATGGGTTCTATGGATACCCACGAGTCTCCCCTTGACAGACATGTCCACTTTATGATAATCACATGCAGTTTGGGGCAAGTCATAGTCAAGTCAGCACACTGACACACTGACAGCTGTTATTGTCTTTTGGGCTGCAGTTTGCCATGTTATGATTTGAGCATATTTTTTATGCTAAATGCAGTACCTGTGAGGGTTACTGGACAATATTTATCACTGTTTTGTGTTGATAATTGAGTTCCAATAATAAATATATACATACACATCATAATGTATGTGTAACGCAAACCCCCGTTAACGTTAGCTGTTAGCTCTGTTATTTAGCCAATCAGCACTGTGCTGCTAACAGCTAACGTTAACTAGCTCTCCTCCTGTCGATTTCAACACAGATTTGTTCTTCACAATGTAGCATTATCAGGGAAATATTCTCTCACAATGGGATGCCGTTAGTCTCGAGCCCTGATCCCCGATACCTTTGGTGCCTGTGGTACTGTAGGAAAACAAGTATCGTCACGTTTTCAGAATTTTGGCATCGACTTGGTACCGAAGTATCGGTTCTTGTGACATCCCCACTAGCTATATCAACTTTGTGTTAACATATCTTAAAATAATTAACTGAGTCGTTTAACAGACAAAAACCTGTTGTAAAAGCGTCTCAAAGATTTAACACTTTTTGCTGTTTGGTTTGGCCGCAGGTCAAAAGCTTGGCCAATCCTTTCGCATACGAGGAGTATCGCAAGGATAAGATCCGCCAGAAGATTGAGGAGTCCAGGACCCAGAGAGTGCAGGTCAAGGTGGGTGTCTCGTCTTTCCACTAGTGGTTACAGCTTTACCTGGTTTGTAGAGTAGAACTGTTCCAATCTCTGGCCCTGAGATGTATGTATGTTTGTGAAAGGCAGAAAAGCATTTCATGGAGTAAAATGTACCTTTTCCCTCGGTTACTGTGTGAAACTGTTCAACGCCTTTATCCAAAGTATCTTCACATCCTGTCACGCCCATCCCAAAAGTTTAAAACAAATACCGTTCAGCTGAGTAGTAACTTGAGTATGTCTATGAAAATGACCCAAGCCATGCTGATAAGGATCTCATTGCCTGTTTTCTTGTGTGTCTAATCAAATGTGCAATGTGATCTGAGACAGAAGCTGCCCAAGGTGAACAAGGAGCTGGCTCTCAAGCTGATGGACGAGGGTGATGACGAAGCAGAGCTTACTTCTAGGAAAAAGAAGGGCAAGGTAGGAGAACATAGATTACTAAATCAAGGTGGTTATTATGTCTCCATTTGCTCTTCTCAGTTCTCTGGATTTACTAACTCTAAAGATATTGTCTTCCATCACAGCAATATGCCCTAATCATCATCTGTCATGAGGTTTTATTTATTAGGGCTCAAGTACAAAAGTGCCAGGGGCCCAATTGTGTCCCTGGCACAAAGTGCAAGGAAACCTATTGTTTTTGTAAAAATTATAATTTTTTTGCTGCTAAATCACATTTTTGAGGGGCTTGGGTTGCTCGAAAATTCAGGAAAATTGGCACATGCTTCAGAACCGGTAAAAATTGCATAGTTCTGCGGTGATTGGACTCGGGCATGGCCAGCAGGCTCCATAGTGCCCCCAAACACAAGCCAGAGTTGCGAAAAAGTTCTTTGATGTTCATGAAATTTGGTTGGATCATTGTTCTCATCTGTAAGAACATATCAAAAATGTTTGAAATTTTTTCACCCAATAGGAAGTCAGCCATTTTTATTTTACAAACCTATGTTTGAGGACTTTAGGATGCACAAAAACTTTGCACCCATGTTCAAACTAGTAATTATTTCGTGTTGATGTCGTAATTGGGTTTGGGTATGGTACGTCGGCTCTATAGCGCCCCCTAATTACTTTTAGCCTTTGAACGCATTTTTGACGCCCTTGGTATACTGGAACACTCTCGAAACTTGGTGCATCCATCAAAACCTGTGAACTTTGCGAGAATATACAGCGACTGGGTTCATGCGTGTTTAACGAGCTCTATAGCGCCCCCTAATGCGTGGAAGGCCATAGTTGGAACATAGTTGCTCTGATATTCACCAAATTTGGTACCCACATTGCTCTCATCATTTCAGATATGTTTCCCATTGGCTTTCATTAGCTCCGCCCAACCGGGAGTCGGCCATTTTGAATATTATACGTTTTCCATGCATTTTATGCAAACTCAAACTCCTCCTAGAGGGTTTATTGGATTTGTTTCAAATTTGGTTCGTATAACTCTCCTGCTAATGTGACGCTAAATTGTGAAGGAATAGTCGATACCTCAAACGATGATGTCATAGATCATGTGACAATACGGCATTTTAGGCACTTTACAGTTATGGAACTTTTCGAAAGTCCTCCAAAAGGTTTCAACAGATCCATCTCAGATTGTGTCAGCAGAATCTCAACACCTTCATGATGGTAAATTGCGAAGCTTTTGGGTTTTCGTGGAATGGCGTTGCCTTAGCGAGGCATGCAATTTGCATATTTCGCGATGACACAGGAAGCTGTTGCAACATGCTGGATAAGAGGCCTGTCTACAGGCCCATGTTCAGTTATAGTCATAGCGTAACTGGTATAGTCATAACTGAAAACAGGAAGTCAGCCTTATGTGATAAAGATCATCCAATTTACATGGTGTGATCTACACCTGATATACAGCAACATAGTGTATAAGTAGTGTGTGTGTTCTATAGCGCCATGTAGTAAAGTTGAGAACTTTGTGTTTTATGAAATTGAAATAAAGTTTTAAAGTTTCTTTCTGTACCTGTTTAGCCTGATATCTTTTCCACCACAGCATTTGTAGGCAAGAGAAAAAACCGTCAACCCTAATCATTTCCCCTCCATCTCAACTTTTCAAACCTGCAGGCTCTCCCCAGCGTCCTGGGAGACGACCGCTTCAAGGTGATGTTCGAAAACCCGGACTACCAGGTGGACGAGCAGAGCGAAGAGTTCCGCCTCCTCAACCCCATCGTCTCCAAGGTCGGACAGAAGAGGCAGAAGAAGCTGCGTCTACTGGCTCAGCAGGCTGCCGCCTCCCAAAAGGTAAAGCTTTTGTTAATACTCACGCGAGGCACCGTGGCGCGGACCTCCACAGAAGGCGCGCGCACAAGCATGCACGAAGGCGCTTATGCTCAGCGCTTTGTTTTTTGCAATATTCTCCGAAAAGCCAGAGGGCAGACGAACAAAAGATTCTGTGAAGAAGCGAAAAGTCAACGAGTGATACCGGCAAAACGCCCATAAAACCAACTCCTCAATGCCGAGGACCATCCCTGTAAAGATAGGAGTCATGTTTTAAATGTATTATAATGAAACAACGGTTGAAAGGTTTAATATCCTGTAAAGAATTGGATTTGGCTGGCTGAGATCTCCTGCTTTTAAAGCATTTAAAATGCATATATTGGGGCCGTCAAAGTTAACGTGATAATAACGTGCTAACGCCACTAATTTCGTTAACGCATTAGCGCAATCGATGTTTTGGAGCTTTGTAGCGTCTTAAAGCTGAAGTGAAGATACTGCTATCATATGAAACTAGAAAACCTAAAGGAATCCTTTGGTACCAACCATGTCATACTAGCTTGTCACAAAGGAAGCTAAATAACGCTCCAATGTTATGCTAAATTTTGGCGAGGAGAAACTGGCATGGCCATTTTCAAAGGGGTCCCTTGACCTCTGACCTCAAGATATGTGAATGAAAATGGGTTCTATGGGTACCCACGAGTCTCCCCTTTACAGACATGCCCACTTTATGATAATCACATGCAGTTTGGGGCAAGTCATAGTCAAGTCAGCACACTGACACACTGACACACTGACAGCTGTTGTTGCCTGTTGGGCTGCAGTTTGCCATGTTATGATTTGAGCATATTTTTTTATGCTAAATGCAGTACCTGTGAGGGTTTCTGGACAATATCTGTCATTGTTTTGTGTTGTTAATTAATTTCTAGTAATAAATTTATACATCCATTTGCATAAAGCAGCATATTTGTCCACTCCCATGTTGATATGAGTATTAAACACTTGACAAATCTCCCTTTAAGGTACATTTTAAACAGATAAAAAATGGGCGATTAATCGCAATTAACTCCTTTTTTTAACTATCGATTGACAGACCTGATATATACACTCACCGGCCACTTTGCTAGTACCGGGTGGTCTTCTGCTGCTGTAGCCCTTCTGCTTCAAGGTTGGACGTGTTGTGCGTTCAGAGATGGTATTCTGCATACCTTGGTTGTAACGAGTGGTTATTTGAGTTACTGTTGCCTTTCTATCAT